>VSTD030002159.1:0-12139 GCA_008808055.3 Sporobolus alterniflorus
GTTGAGGCGGAGGTGGAAGCGGTGGGTTGGCTTCGGTTTTGACTTGGGGGTTGGTGTTGTTTTATGCTGGGTAGGTGATTTGTGAAACTACTGGGGGTATGTTATCTGTGGAGCTGTAAGAGGATATGTTATCTGTGGGGCTGGCGAAGGTAGGAGATGGTTGGTTGTGGTGTAGTGGTATGATTGGTAGTATACCAGAGGTTGGGCTTGGTTGCTTTGGTGTGTTTGAGGTGGAAAAAGTGAGGGATAGGATGGTGAGTATTGCTATTGGTTGGAAGTCCACTGCATGGTGTGGTTTACTTCTCTGGGTGGTGGTTGGTGCGAAGGTTGAGTGGGTTCTTGCTCCATTTTTCGCTTGGTTTCGTGGAAAATGGGGCAACCTTTGGTGCTATGGTTGGTTTCACTTCTGTGGTACATGTAGTACAGGGGTTTCACGGTGTATAGGCCTCGGCCACAACCATGGCCACGATTTGGGGCTCCGCCTTTTTGGGTGTATAGAGGGGATCTTTGATCGAAGGTCCTTGGGTTTCTTTTCTGCGGAGATGGTCCGGAATTCTTCTCCTAGTTCTCTGGTGGCTGCAACCATCAGAATCGATGATGTGCATAGGTCTGGGATAGCTGTGCTGATTAGCATTGTAATGGGGTGTTATAGCTTCATCTGGTTTTGACACTTTCCTCTGTTGCTCGAGCTTGCAAAAATGCAGGATCTCCGACTTGCTGAATTTTGCAAATTGTTCATAGAGCTCCGACATTGTTTTGGGCCGCTCTGTGAGTAAGTGGCTATGCAAGGGCCCCACCCTCAAGGCTTTGATGGCCTGCGTGTTGACTTGATCGTCGGACACTTATGGGGCTTGGACTTTGAGCTGCAGGAACCTTTAGTAAAAAATAAGCAATGTTTCTTTCTCCCTTTGAGCATAGGACAGAAAATCTTCTTCAGTGTCGAGCTCTATTTGGAACCCCTAGAAGTTGAGCAGAAATGTCTCTTTTAACTGCGGCCAGGAATAGATGCATCTTGGGGGTAGCCTGGAGTACCAATTTGTTGATGCATCATCTAAAGAAATGATGAGAGACTTTGCGAGGGTAGCTTCATCGCCCCAGCTGAGGCCATTGCGGCTTCGTAACACATGAGAAATTTGTGGGGGTCAGTGTTGTCGTGGTACTTGGGTGGTGGCACTGCTCTATAATGCAAAGGCCATGGTACGAGTTGTAGGTGTTCGAGCAATGGGCTTTTAGGATCCGCGATGCCGATTTGCGATAGAGGTGGTGGTTTGTGGAAGAGATGGTTGTGTGGTGGGGTGGTTGGTGGGGGATTTGATTATGTGGTGGTGGTGGGGGGGTTGGTGTTGGGCTGATAATGGATATGGTCAAGCGGGGCTTCATGTCTCTGCTCTTGCTGGCGAAGGATATCGCTAGTATACTACAGCTCCGCGAGCTTCGCCCGTTCTCTGTTGATATGTTGTCTACAAGCTTCAGTGTGCTGTGTGATGGCTTGCCTTCTCATGATGGATTCTTGTTCCTGTCGTAGCCTCTCTATTTCCTGTTGAACCCTGGTCAGCTCCTCTTCTTCTGTTGCAGCTTCATCCTCTTCGGCTTGCTCGTCCCAATCTTGTACTTGGATCTGGTTGAGCTCAGTGTCACCCTAAACATCTTGTACTAATAGGAGCGCCCTCGGGGGTGATTGGCGTGGGTTGCCCCTGTTGGTTTGGGTGGAATTGGTGCCTCTGCCGTTCTGGCTGGATCCCGCTACTGTAGTGGACATTGTGGCTGGTTGGTGTAACTGGAGTTCGAAAATGTCGCTGAAGGTTGGGTGTTTAGATCCTTCTGTGATGATCGACAAGGTTTGATTGGATAGGTGGTGGAATGGGAGTTGGTTTTGATCGGAGGCTTGGGGTAAGCCTTCATCTGGGTTGAGTCGCTGGCTAGATCGTCTAGGTGGCATTGTCAGGGTTGTCTTTGGGCTTAAATCATGGTGCGCGCCAAATGTTGGGATCGGATAGCCAAAGGCTATTCGATCTCAAACATGAGAAAAATGCAAAGGTGGGCTAGCGTGCGCGAGATGACAGAGATTATGAAGATGCCCACAGTGTGATGAACAATAGTAAATGCAATTGATTCCTCCCCTGAGGGAATCCCCATGGGGCCTATTTATAGAGGCAGTTAGGGGTCCGATAATAATGTCTGAACGGCCCCCCTAACAGCCCCGTTTACATTGAGTACATAGTCATAGCGGTATTACAGTAATTTCACACCTTTAACTACTTTACGCCGAGCCTATTACAAAGCGACATGTGTCATCCCCAGTTGTGGCCTTCGTCTGACAACGTTGTTTGGACCTTCGGCTTCAAATCGCCATCCTACGCCTATTACAGCATTCAACACCGGCCTCCACCGGCATGGCTGCTCATGGCCTCCGCTCATGTCGTCCTATCAAGTTGTGAAATAAGGTTTGGTCCATGAGTTAGTAAATACGAAGCTTATCGTGCTTAGTGATGTCGAAGGTGCCATCGGCGCTGAGACAAGGATCAGGCCGTGAGTTAATAAATGTGAAGCTTATCATGCTTAGTGATGCCGGAGGTGCTATCAGCAAGATTAGAGTGACGGTTGATGTGCGAGGTGGTGCTGAGGGCCTTCGGCTTGCATCCCCAACATGGATACATTGCATTTGCATGTTAAGAGAATGACTTGTAGTGGGCCTTAGAAATATAAGTATATAGGATTCATGCCTGGAATGGTGGAGAGTGAAATGAATGCATTTATAGATAGCATTGTTGATGTGTTGATGGGCATGAGAGAATAGGAGGATTTTATGTGGATTGTATATTTTGTGAAATGTAATATTTCTCTTTGTTAATTAAAAAATTAATCTTCCTTTTTTATTTTTTATATTAACATAATTTTAGTGGCTTTTATAATAAGTTCTATATAATCATGGACATTTCAAACATTACACACTCATTTTAGCTCAAAAGTCAGCTGCTAGCACAACCAAAAGCAGGATAAACAAACAAGCTTAGCTTTTACACTAGCTACTACCATTTTTTTCTTGAACACACAGGAGAGTTATGCATATTTATATTAAGTAGAAGAAAAGGCTAAAATAGACAAGCACAAGCCACCTAAGGCGAAAGAAATCGAGATAGGACTATTACATCAAATCTAATCAACCCTACAACCTGACCAACTCAAAGCTATGGCCAAATTGCCCTTAGCCTGGTAGCCCCTGCCAGACACCAGAGTTTTGCATCCTCTTGAATGTCTTGGATGATCCTGCTGATGCTAGGGGATGCCTCATCAAATACACACGCATCTCGGTGTTTCCACAATCACTAGGCCACCAACATGACTATGGAATTGAATCTCTTTCTTTTGCATTTAGGTGTCACAAATTCTGCTGATTAACACCATCCTTGGAACACTTCATCATTTGGACCAGGTGCACAACCTTGCATTCCAACCTTGAACATCAATCTGAACCAAACCTCCTTAGCAAAAACACAGCCGACCAAGAGATGTTGTGTCATTTCCTCTTGTTGATCACATAAAGGGCAACACTTAGGATGGTCTAGACCACTTAGTGCAAGATGATCTATCGTCTAGCATATGTTTAGAGTTTCTAGCTATATAAAATATTTGCATCTTGGAGCGGGCCAATTATTCCAGATACATCCAGCCGACTCGGACCCCACCGCTCCAACCTAGAAATGGGAGTAGTCTGACTTGGAAGAATATAAGCTGGAAGGGGAAGGAGACCAGCGGTGCTGATCAGGCATCCCAGGAGCCAACTGCACCTCTTGCATTAGGTCCCATAGGAGGAAAGACTCACCAAAAAGCTCCTAGAGTTAAGTTCCCCCTAATGTCCTAACCCATAGAGCTTGTTTCATCGCTTCCTATACTATCCAAGATTTAGTGACTCATTTGGGCACCACCACATCTAGATTAGGAGCCAAATCTTCCAAGGATTTCTCTCAATCCACCAGTGTGTCTAGAACAAGATTGTTGCACCATCTCCTATAATAGTCTAAATCGATATAGCAAACAAGGCCGCATCATTAGGGTGCACATGAATATCTAATCCTGCCTAGGGGCATTCTGACTGTGTTTTTTAAAGCCACGACCATCTCATATTCAGTGACGAGCCCAGAACTTCAAGATTGTGAATTTCAAACCTTCTAAGTTGAAGAGGTCTACAAACTTTCTTCCAGTCAACTAAACAATGACCTCCCTTGTTGTCCTTGCACCCTTTCCAAAGAAAGCCTCTTTGAATCTTACCAACTGTCTTGAAAACCCATTTGGGGCATTGTCGAGGCGATGAGGTGATACACAGGTATAACTATTAGAATTGATTTGATGAGGGTTTGTCAATTTACTGTCAGGCTTTGGGACCAAAGGCCTCTACTCAATCAAGCTATCATAAGAAAACCTTAGCAATCCTACAAGCCTTGAAAAGATGGAGATGTTATTTTCTAGGAGGTTCTCTTATCATTAGGACAGATCAATGGAGTCTAAAGTACATGATGACACAAAGACTTAGATGGGATCTAGCATAAACTACTAATGAAGCTCCTTGAATTCAATTACTCCATTGAGTATAAAAGGGGGTAGAAAAATAAAGTTGCTGATGCTCTCTCAAGGAAGGACCATGCCATCTCTACCATATCTTTAGCCATACCCAACTGGGCCTCTAACATAGAAGAAAGTTACAAACATGACAACCATTATACATCACTGATCCATCAACTTCTTATCAATGATCAAGCATTCCCACACTATTGTCATGGTTTCTGACATTGAGAGTAGGGGTGCTCACGGATGCAGAGAACAATCGCACACAAGGGACACAAGAGTGTATCCAGGTTCGGGCCTCTGTGAGGATAAAAACTGTATGTTATGTGTGCGTCGGTGTATTATAATTCATTGGGTTGAGACCCCCTCTACCCCTCTTTTTATAGATCAAGAGGAGGGTAGGGTTTACAAGAAGGTCCAACCAGGACTCTATCTTTACTTGCCTATTTACAAGATTTATCTAATAATTATCTTTAAACTGCCTCGATTATGGGCCTCCTGGCCCAGATCCTTAGGCCGAGTGAGCCGATTCATGGTGGGCCCCTCTATTCCTTCTTTTTGAGTCCAATAAATATGGTACCCGTGGTACCAAACTTTATCAGCAGCCCCTGAGTGTTTGACAAGAGAGCTTCAATCTTGAAAATTTAAACCTTCCTCTTTTGGTGAAGTTATCGAGTACTTTGTCTTGTCTGAAATAATTTGTTGAGTGCTGGATGGCTGGCTGAGTTCCACCGAGTCAACCAACACACGACACATATTAGGTGTAGCCCCGACTCTCATACCAAATCTCTCCTAGAATTGATTCGGGAGTCAATCTAGCTATTACTCCAGACTTCAAATCTATTTCTTGATTCCCTTCATTTTTAGTAACAAATCCCAAACTCTTCAGCGAGGAAACGTGGACCATTAAGTGCCCCCTTTACTGCTGTCGCTATAAATAAAGGACCCAAGTGTAACCCTAAGCCATTCCTCTCTACCGCCGCCATTTCATCTCCTTGCACACCCTTTCCTTGACGTGCATTTATCTTCCGATGCTCACCCCAATACCCTGCCGCATGTTCTGATTCCCTTTGCCATGGCTGCTTCTCACCCATACATGTTCCAGCAATCTGCTGCGGACGAGAGTGAAATCCTCAAACTAGTTGAGAATCATTTTCGCCCAAATTGTGCGGTGCTTCAATGGCGGCCTGCCAAAGGGAGGACATCCCAACAACCAATACTAAAGAGATTGTGGTGTTTTCCTCTTTCTTCCAGTGGGGATTTGGTCTTCCTGCCTACGTCTTCCTTCACGACCTCCTCAAACATTACCAAATAAAGTTAGTACATTTGAACTCTAACTCGATCCTTTAGATTACTGTCTTTGCCCATCTTTGTGAAGCCTTCCTGGGAATCCCTTCAAGCTTTCCTTTGTTCAAGAATTATTTTTTCCTGAAATACCAACCAAGCGCCAATAACCGAAAGGTCATCGGGGGCATTGGTCTCCAAACTCACCCTTGCAACAGCTTCCTCGACCTCCCCATGAAAACTTCTCTCCGGGGATGGCACAAAACCTAATTTTATTGTGAAAACCATGAACCTAGCCTCCCTTCTTTTGTTGGCCGACTCCCTGAGTATCAAGGGACCTGGCATGAAGAACTGACTCCCACTGAGCTCCCCATGAAAACTTCTCTCCGGGGATGGCACAAAACCTAGTTTTATTGTGAAAACCATGAACCTAGCCTCCCTTCTTTTGTTGGCTGACTCCCTGAGTATCAAGGGACCTGGCATGAAGAACTGACCCCCGCCGAACTCCCCCTTGTAGCCGCCCTAACCAATCGGATCAACGCCCTAAAAGTGCGTGGCCTAACAGGGGTCTATGTGGCTGCCTAGTGGCTAGCCCGCCAGGTGATTCCCCTGGAGACGCAGATCCATCCTGTGTGGGAGCACATCGGTCTTCAAGATCCAACCCGAGAAAGCACCAAAAGGATTGAGCTGGATCATCTAGTGCAGCTTTTGGAAGAGATGTTCTAGAACATCACCAGTTGTCCGACATATGAACAGGTGCACACCTATCATTTTGGAGTGGAAAGGGACTCAATAAGGCGCCCTTCTTCTGATTTAACAATTTCTCTTGAGAATTTATCCATGTTGTACTTGAATGCAAGTCTTGGATAGTTTCATTTCACCTATCCCTGGTTTTGAGTGGGACATACCGATTCTGGCAATCCTGGTCTCAACTCGGTCCCCAAGCAACGAATCAGTGAGTGACTCAACGGTAGGAGCTGGTGCTGGATCATCAAGGACTCGGGCGGGAAAATGCAAAGCCACCGCTACCCTGCATCCTCAGAAAAAGCTAAGAAAGTCGTGGGCAAAACAACCGGTGGGATCAAGATCAATGAGCCTGCACCCAATCTGTTTCCTGCCCCGTCTCCTCCCAAAGGCCTAAGAAGCAAATTTTGCATGCGCTGATCCAACAGGTACCCCTTAGCGTGAGTCCTTTACTTGTCTTTTCCTTTGCAACATATTTTGACTTAACCTTCTGTGCAGAGCTGCAAAAGACATTGGAATGGATGCTCCTATCAAGGACACCGAGCAAGGAGGTGAACCCCAACATGCTGACAAGCCCATGACTCTAGATGCCAACAAATCGGCTCCCCAATCCTTAGAGCCCCTGAATCATAGTGTAGGACAACGCTCCCCCAATCTAGGACTAACTCCGGATTCGATGGCCGAGATAACTCTTGGCCCAAGCGCTGCCAATAGGGCTCATAGTCCTAATTCGACTGAGTCCCTCAGGGCGACTTCACCAAGCCCCCAGCCTCAAGGGCCAGTCACATCTAGTGAAATCCCCACTGATGGTGACTCGGCCCAGATACCAGAAAAATTTCCCCACAAACAGGCCCTGTGAGTCACTGATATCCTCACCGATAATCATGACTTCATAAAAGCCAGGTTTCACATCGGGAGGTTTATCACTGCCGACGTGGACATTGAAAAGGAATGCGCCATCACCGATGCCCTCAAGATGAACCTGGAGTTTGCCTCGGAACAAAGTGATGTAAGTCCTTTCTTTCTATCTCTGGTACCACATCTGTTGATGAATTCCGACTCTTCTCCTCTCCCAGCAACACATAAAACACTCTCAGTTAGAGGATCAATATATAAAAGTTGCTATGAAGAGGATGACTAAGATGCATTTTGTTGATGTTGAGCTGATTGAAGAAAATGCCTTGAATCAAACGCTCTTGGCCAGGAATGAAGAGTTGGAGACTCAAGTGGCCCCAGAAATCCAAGAGACGACATGTAAGAATATTCTTAGCATTAGTTTTATTATGCTCGAAAGACATATGGACTAATTTCGTTCTCCCATGCACCAGCCTTCATGCAACAGCTCAAGGAACTCAGCGTCGAGCCAAGGGACCCGGCTGCTGAGTCACTTGCTGCCCTTATGACTAAACTGGTAGAAGCAAATGCTGCCCGAGATAAAGCTCATGCCAAAGTTGAGACCCTTGTCTAGGTAGTCGAGGACCTGAAGAAGTCGTTCAGCAGGTTTGCCACTCAAATCCCGGCCTTGGAAGAGAAAGTGAAACACTTGGACAACAAGGTCCTTGATATGCTTAATGATGCTCGCACCAAGGAACTAAGATTGGAGAGAGTCACTAAGTCCAACGAGGACTATAAGAGCCAAAACGCCAAGCTGACAAAGAAACTAGAAAGTAAGTCTCTATTTCTTTTGCCGCTTGAAACTTGTATTGTGCTCAAAGTAGTATTCTCATTCTCATTATTAACCCCGCTTCGACTCACATAATTCGATGTCGAGCTTACACCCTGAAGGCGATGGTGGAAAACACAGTTGTGTTCTTCTACCCAAGCAACTCTTCTACCACTGCTCGAGCCCCTCAAATGCTGGATGGTATACAGAGTCAGTCCTGAGAGATTATCCTTGCCAACATGAAGCAATCAGTGAGTCTAACTCTTGGGATCTTGAAGTCCCTGTACCCCCGAGCTGACCTAGATGCGGCGGGTGAAGGCTTCATCGGAACCAGTACTGAAGAGGAGGCTTCATAGCTTGTAGAAGACTCTATTGTGATGGTGGAGCATATCATAGATATGCTTCTGGTAGATATGTCCTAGGGTAGGCTTTTAGCTTCATTCGCTGCTGTCTTAAAATACACAAAACACCTTTCTCCATGTAATCATTATTATCATGAATGGATATTAATTTTGTCCGACTGAATTCTCTCATACGTGAGTTCTTGACCCGTCTTACCATGAACTTAGAATCATGCCAGATGAACGTTTTACACCTTATACCGTTTATTGATAAGGATTTTGCCCTATACTAGCTCGGTCTTAGTGTCTACTTGGTCTCATGGATTCGGGCATTTGAAGCCATCATGTATGAGAGTCGCAAGCTCCAGCCCACTCAGGTAGTCTGGATTTTTCACCGAGTGGTTCCCAACTTAATGCTCAAGACTGTGGGTGATGTGCGCCAAGTTCGTAGAGCATTCAAAGCCTTTGACAACTCGGATCGGGACCTTGCTCACTTTGTCGAGCTAAGGTTTTTTCCCAGGTGTGATTAATTCTTAGTGCCATGGCCACGTGGCATAGAGCCTTGGCTCGCCTGACCAGGCATTCAAAGACCTTGATCCACCCGAGTTGCAAGGGTACCGAGTCCTTCTAATTACTCAGGTTTCTCTCAGATCAATCCAGGCTAAGTGCTCGTTGGTCACATGGCACATGGCCTAACTACTTGAGCATGCAAATCCATGAGATGTTGAGGTTTTGAATGTTGATCAAGTCATGTGTCCCTCTCTGTCTGCTTTCGACTAAGTGTCTGGGTTGTAAGATACTACAATCATCTAGCCTAGCCATGCAAAATCTTTCACAGCTGAGGTACAGATGTTGTTGAACAAGTCAAAGCAAATACATCATAAATAATATTTTATTATAGGAAAACTATATGAATACATAATGGAGCCCCCTGACTGAAGTATGGGACACATGTTCCAATGCCGCAGGTAACAATAAAAAATGTACATAAAGTTAGCTACATATAAAATGGTCGTAGTTGATCATCGTTCTATGAGTTTGGAACTTCAGAGTCATCTTCCCGTTGCAGTCTGTATGAGCCAAATTGAGTCACTTCGACTACTTCAAAAGCCCCCTTCCAAATTGGGGAAAGCTTATGATGGTCTTTAGTCATTTGGATCTTTCATAATATGAAGTCCCCAACATGAAAGCTATGTGAAGAGACGTTCCGCGCGTGATACCGCTTGATGGCTTGTTGGTGTGTGACCGATTGAATGACCGCTATTTCACGCAATTCCTCCAACTTGGTTAAATCATCGACTCGGGAGTCGTCCGACTGCTCTTCATTGAACTATTGTACACGGAAAGATTTGTGCTCCACCTCTGTGGGTAACATTGCCTAAGATCCATAGACTAGTGAAAATAGTGTGTGGCCCATAGTGCATCTCAGAGTAGTATGTAAGGCCTACATTACTGATGGCAACTACTTAACCCACTTATCAGCATATGGCTTTAGCCCATCGAAAATTCTTGGCTTCAAACCTTGAAGGATCATACTGTTTGAGCATTCCACTTGATCGTTACTCTGCGGGTGTGATACTGAGGCATAGTTGATCTTAATGCTTGAGTCCGCGCAAAAGTCATTGAACTCCCTCGCAGTGAATTGAGTCCCATTATCAGTAATAATGTTGTTGGGTACGTCAAACATGTAAATGATCTCTTTGATGAATTCCACTACCTTGGCCACCGTGATGGAAGCGGCAGGCTTTACTTCGATCTATTTTGTGAATTTATCCACTTCTACGAAGATGTGTGTGAATCCACCTTTGGCTTTCTTAAACAGACCTACCAGATCCAGCCCCCATGTTGAGAAAGGCCAGATAATAGGTATAGTCTGTAATTGATGAGACATCACGTGTTTCTGGCAAGTGAAAAGCTTGCATCCTTCACAATGATGAACTATGGAGTTGGTGTCAAACACGACAGTGGGCCAATAGAATCCCTACTTGTATGTTTTTCCCACAAGCGATAGTGCGCCTACATGACTATCGTAGATTCCTACATGGATGTCCTGTAGAATGACACACCTTTTGTCTGGTGTAACACATCGCATCAGAGTGTCATTGACACTTTGTCGAAATCGCTCATCATTTAGCAGAGTATAATGTCCTACCCGACGATGCAGTCATCCACGTTCATCCTTGTCTTCTGGCAAGCCCCCTCTCCTGAGATATACCATGAACGGAGTGCACCTGTCTGAGTGAATTTCCATGACTTCAGGTGACTCGGGTATGCTCTTTATCAGCAATAGAATCTCCTGGGATGACTCAACCACCTTGCTGGCTTTAGCCAACACTTTTGAGATGCTTGGCTCATGGAATTCCTGCAAGAAGACACCTATGGGAACCATTGCCCAACTAGAGTCGAGTTTGGCTACCTCATCTGTGGTCTCGTTCTTCCTTCACAAAATATGCAGGTACTTGAGACCGTTGAAATTGTTTTCTAGCTTGTGGAGATCCTGACAATATAACAACATTTTGTCATCCAAACATGACCACTCTTTATTGGCCTGGTTGACAACGAGCAATGAGTCCCCGAGAAGTCTAAGTCAGCGGATACGGAGTGTCGTAGCAATTCTTAGACCATGAAGTAGTCCTTTATACTCAGCTGCATTGTTAGATGCTGGAAAATGGATTTACAAGACATATTTGAAACTCGCCCCTTTAAGAGATGTTATCAGAATTCCTGCTCCTGCAACTTGAAGTTGTGGGGACCCATCAAAGTTGATGGTCCAATACTGCAACTCTCTTTCTTTGGGAGTCTCTGTCCACTTGGCCACGAAGTCTCTTAAAGCTTGAGCCTTGATCGTTGTCCTTGGCTTGTAGACAATGTCATACATGGACAACTCAACGACCCATTTGATATTTTTTTCGATTGCCTCATTGTTGTTCAGTATCTCACCTAGAGTCGACAAGGTGTGAATCTCAATCTGGTGTGCCTGAAAATAATGGGATAGCTTGCGATATGTGATTAGTAATGCATAAGTGAGTTTCATGATGTGAAAGTACCGTGTCTTGGAATCACTCAGCACTTCACTGACGAAGTAAACTGGGTACTGGATCTTGCGATTAGTGTTTGACTCCCCTCGTTCGACGACGATTGTTGTACTAACCATGTTACTTGTAGCCGATATGTAGTGCCGCAAGTTTTCATGCGGTTCCGAGGCCACCAGGGTGGATGGGGTAGTCAGATACTTTTTCAAGTCTTCAAAGGCCTCTTGTACCTCCTAAGTCCATTGGAACTTGTCCTATTTTGTGAGGAGCTTAAAGAAAGGGAGCCCCCCTGACGCCGAGTCATGAGATGAATCTACTCAAGGCAGCCATACACCCTGTCAACTTCTGGACATCATGGAAACTCTAGCGTGGCTTCATTTTTATGATAGTCAACACCTTCTCTGAGTTTGGGTCGATTCTACGATGGGAGACCATATACCCGAGTAGTTTTTCTGATGGCACACCAAATGTGTACTTATCAGGGTTCAGCTTCATTTTGAATTTTCTTAAGT
>VSTD030002160.1:0-12139 GCA_008808055.3 Sporobolus alterniflorus
GAAATCAATATAATGTCCTCCTCACCACCTTGAAACCCATCGATAGATTTTACTGTAACAGATAGGAACTCATGCTTTTCAAACTTTCTTCCAAGTTTATCTTGCAAAGCAATTACTTGGGCCATGTATGGAGATATTACACCAACACTGGTTTTCTGCCTCTTCTCAGAGCATTCTGCAGTAGTTCAATACCAAAGGATAGTTAAGTGAAGTCTATTGCACAGATATCAGATATCAGTTTCAGAATATTGTTTAAATTAAAATAGAAATGTGTTCACCTAAAATCAATTAGAAATGCAAAAAATGATGATCAAAGTAAGCAGTGAAAAATGGCTACTTCAAGGATCATGTATGGCTGCAAGCTAAAGCTGAGCCTAAAAAATTAAGATGCAAGTTTAATTCAAAGCAATGTTATGACTTTGGTAAAAAGGGAGGCCATACCTATTCTCATCGTGTATTCATATGAGCAGTCCATTTTCCCATTCCAACAGTCAGAAATATTCACAATATGCATAGCATTATTTTCAGCTACTTCATGTTCAAGAAAAAATTCTCAGCAACTTCTATCCAGTAACAACAGCCTAGTGTACAGAATATCGATAACAACACAGAGTGCAAAAATCTCAAGGCAGTTTATCAAACAGAAGTAGGTTTATCACGGCAACAAAGCATACAAATATCCTAATATTTATTTCCTCCAGCATGCTATATGAAACTGAAATGCTGAATCCTTAGATATGTACCGTCTGCAAGTCGTTCAACTATATTAGCTGCTACAGAAACCTCAACCATATTTTTGGAACTCTGACCAAGACTATCAAGCATCTCCATGTCATTTTCAATATGAATGAATGAATAAGCCCCATAGATAGAACCAGGGAGGTAGCTCCTGACATAGCCTTCCTGCTTGACAACGGGACCATCTGAAATCTGGTTGCCATAAAAATTGGCATTCGGAAATTTACTGATGCAAGGGTGCATCCTATATTGTACATCTAGCAAGTGCTTGCTGTAACCCAATGTACACAGTCTCTGATAGAGACTTCGTCCAAAATCAGCATCTTTAGCAATCTAGCAAATTTTGAACAAGGAGAAATTAGAACTAGAGAGGTTTGAATTTTCTCAAAAAAAAACTGTATAGGTTTCATTGGAGCAAAAGAAGCTTATGACAACATGACCCTCGAAGATGATCCAATGATACACATACCTTGCTTTTTACCAGTGAAGATAGCTGGTTTTCATCCCCAATCAGTAACACATGTTCTATCCCAGGGTGTAAAAGAGGAACCAGTGATTCACATTCTTTCAGTTGTGCTGCCTCATCAATAACTAGGATGCTTAAAGGCATCACACTCTGCAGTCTGAACAACTCATATGAACCAGAGGCAGTGCAAAATATAAGCTTTGCTTGTTTCAAACATAAGTCTCTGATTGAAATGTCATCGTCTTCACAAGGAAGACGCTTCTTCAAAAGACCCATCAGGGTTTTTATACAGTGATACTTTATGTCAAAAGGGTTATCAAGAGAGAGATCGGTGTTGGAGTCATGAAGGCCTTCAGCTGCATCATCTATCGGGTCATCATGGCCACTAAAAGACTCAGAAAGATCCTCAGAAGGCCTAAAGATTGTGAACAGAAGCTCATCAGAGATACCATTTCCATTCACAAATTGCTGCAGTTTATCTACCAAACTTTTGGCTAACATCATTCTATTGAAGTTCTTGCCCAGGGAACTCCCTGGCAGATGATCATCGAATGTATCAATACATGCTGCCATATCCTCGGCTAAAATTCTGACTTTGCTTATAAAATATTCCTTAAATGTAAGGTTGCGTGCATTACTACTCGCTTGTTGTATATCTACGGACATTCTGTACCGAGAAATGCAATTTATTAGGAATTTTATGAGAAAATTCACACAATGCTTCCACCTCCTGAAGCAGCTCAACAACTTCTGCACACGATCATCCAAATATATTTTTGATAACTCCTTGCCAATTTGCAAACGGTCCTTATTACCAAATAAAACAATGTCTCCTAATGAATAACATTTACTTAGAGAGGAGTCCCCAATTAGCTCAAGAAGTCGAGAAGCCACTTGTAAGACAGCCATGTTAGTTGGAGCGCAGGCAAGGGTTCTCTGTTCCTTCATCAGAAGCATTTGCAGCATCACTGCAACTGTTGTAGTTTTACCAGTACCTGGTGGGCCGCAAACTAGTCCCACTGATGATTTGTGGTCACACTCACTTGCTGAAACACAACTTGCTATTGCATCAAGCTGTGAGTCATTCAACTTAAAATTACAAAGATCACCTTTGATTTCATCATGTGAATTAATGCTGCAGTATTTACAATGTCCAAGTGCCTGAAAATTAAGTTCGAAAAAATCAGTGCTCGACTGTGAATTGAAAAATTAAGACAAGAACAAATAGCAACGAATTTGTGGAATTGTAAGAAAAATGATGCATTGGTTTCTTGACTAAAAAAAAGAATGCATCATATTCATTTAGTACAAAAAATAATGAGTGTAGCAACAACAGAAGTTTTGAGATCATCAATGAGGCCCTGATATTAAATTTAGCTTTGGCAGCATAACAATAGGTTAGTTATTGTGGCAACAAGCCGACAGGTTAGCTATTATGTCAACATATGATAAGGAGGATGTCCAATCCACAAACTACAGATACAGTTAAACAAGACCAATTGGTCAGCAATGAAAAGGATAAATTTGATTTTCATAAGCCATTTCTCAAATGATTTTAGTATACTCGAGTAGCCTTATATACACGTACCAATGGTGTCAGCATGTATAATATACTACTATGTTGAATAACTGCAAGTTGTGAGAAGTGGAAGAGTTTGCAACATATAGTTCAATAGAGTATAGCTAAACAAACAGATTGTTCATTCGGTACAAAATACAAGCCCGTGCACTTTATGTCCATATTATAAAAGATATCATAACAGAAATAGCACGATATGTGATGATCAAAAAGCAAACCATGGTCAGATGCAAAACTATAGGTACTTTCACGTGGCAAGATGAGTCTTTTGTACACTGCAAACACATAATAGAAACTAACATTCTGGATAGAAAACTCACGTAATTGTTTCTGGCCAACATGCTATGAATGATTTTCGAATCCATTGTCAAACCCCTTCGGAGCACAACCCAAACACGGTCATACGTTATCATATTAGTCAGGTACAAGGCGTAGAAAGACCATCGCCTTGATGAATTGCCCATCTCGTCCCCATTTTGTTTTTGCAGATCGCTGCTGTTTACAACTTGCTGTGGTTTTTTCCACACATTATTGTGTACAGAAGAGTTCCTTGATTTTGGAGCCATTGCTTCTTGATCTAGAATGTGCCAGGACACCTCCAGACCATCAGTATTCAGCTTATCATACTTATTAACACCCCGTTGCGGCCGTTCATCTCCATGATTCCCAGTCTCCATCCACCGTGATGCCTTGACTGTCAACTTATTCCCAGGATGAACCTTAATAACCCAAACGATAACACATGATTCAGCCTGTCTGAGAATATCGGATTGATTTTCCAGTCTTGTATCCGAAATCAGTAGCACGTCTGCTGCTTTTGGCTTGTAACTATCAATCCCAGAGCCATGGTTGGACATTCCCCTCCATTTGTCAAGCTTGATCTCATAAAATCCCTTCCCTTTCCTCATAGAATTGACATACTTCACACTTGCACATGGAGCTCCAGAGATGTCCTCCATGCTTGAACACATATCACCTCGGACCTCCTCCAAAAGTGGCCCAAAGAATGATGTCATGTAATGCTCCATGCTGTTAAATGTCTCTGGTATCTTCAATACCTGTAAATGCAATTCAGTTCCATGAATCTATAAGTTCATTTAATGCCAATTTGCAACAACTCAGTTCGTGAAGCTACATTTTTTTCTAAGGCGGCTTACAAATACTCAGTAAACTCAGTCCATAAGTCAGCTAACAAATATGAGAACATTGCACTTCTTTTGTTATGTCAGTGAAGCATTTTAACATCAGACCAGAAAAAACACTAATATATGTTATTTAGATGCACAAAATGTGAGCATTCATGGACAACAGTGTACATGTATCATATTCCACAGGTCAGACATTCGGTGTCCAATCAGACACCCAACAGATAGAAACCTAGGTCTAATTCACGAATTAGACGAGTCACTCACTGCTGACGGCCTGACACAGAAGGTGATCACCGAATTAAACTCAAAATTCGGCACCTAAGTGCAATGCAGGAACCCCTAAACGACTCCACCCTGACCTAAAACGGATGAGGACCATTGACGCTCAAAACCTCACACGGATCCCCAGATTCACACAAGTCATCGGCTACGAGCGCCAGGTGCCCAGCACCGAGCGGCCAGTAGAGAGGGGTGAGGGAAGCGGGCGGGCAAACGGCTGGTACCCTCACCTTGTCGCGGAGCATTTCCTTGTCGAGGATTTGTTCCACGGACCACGAGAGCACCACCTCCGAGAGGTTCTGGCTCCGCCACCGCCACAGAGCGTCCCATGGGCCCTCCTTCGCCGGCGGCGGCGGCGCCTGGTATCGCTCCTCGACGTCGCCGTCGAGGCCATTCGGGGAGCCGCCGGGATCATCGTCGCGCCTCCACTCAGCGGCGGCGTGCGGGCGCCACATTTCGCGCTACGCGCGGCGGCGAGCACGAGGGCACGGCGAGTCGCTGCTTCGCTATTGGTGGGGGATTTGGGGCGCTTTGACAAGGGCCAAAATTCTTCTAGGTCTGTTACTGGTGTGAGATTTTGGGAGTGACGTGCAGCTGTGCGAGTGTGCGTGGTGTCTCTGTCTGCCTTCTCCCCGCACTTGTCTTCAGCATTTGTTAGGGGTGGGGTAATTTTCCAATTAAACTCAGATTGCCAATTAGGACCCAAAAAACATGTGGAGATCTTTCTTACTGCAATGTTAGCTGTTTGATCGTATAGACTAATGATTAATGAAGAGGATTGCTCTTGGTCTTCTAAAAGGGAAAAAATTGGATTTCAGTTGGTGCCAAGGAGGATCACGGAATACACATAATTTGTGCACATACATGCAACAACTGCGTTACTATATATCAAGAATAAATTTATAAGGCCATTATTAGACGCTAATAACATAAGTTTTTTTTCTTAAACAAAATTTGTATGCCCTTTCTATTACTATATCTATATTCAGAGTATATGATAGCCAACTCAGAGTATATTCAAAGTATTAGGTAGACAAGTTTCAAAAATAATATTTACAGACTACGTAACTACTAGTCTCAACGGGAGTTTTATTTTCAATAAATGAGTCGTCACATAGAATTTTTTATAACATGGTAAAGAATTTATGAAGAAAGAAAGAAGGTGAGTTTCATCTAGATTAAACCGGATGTGCAATGTTTTCAAATAAATGAAACCCCATGAAACTAGCATTGGGATCAATAAGTTTCGTTTCATCCCATAGATAACCAATGAAACAAAATATAATTTAATGTTATGAAATTCCAAAATGAAATCATGCATTTTAGGTGTTGTTTCATTTATAATTTCAAAATATTTTAAATGACATGTTATTCTTAGAAACAATGAAATAAAATCCTCCATTGGGAGTAGCCTTGTAACATCCCCGCCCTTAATAACACGGTTAGTCGTAACTAGAATTATTACGGGACGTCATTACATAAGTAACAACATAAATAATACATTACATATATAATAGTCCGAATAAAAGTATTATTACAATAGAGTTAAAATATAGATGAAGTGTTCGAAGTTTGAAAAACAGAAGCGGAAATAAACTAGACATCTCACGAAGATACAAGGTTACACATCAAACCCTACGATATGTCCTTGGTCGGCTCTTCATAGTGTCGGCTCCTAGTTGACCTCCCAATCTTATGGTGAGGTGCCGAGCCACATAAACTTGCCACAATACCCATAGTAGTCAGACATCTCCTCTGTGCACAATGAATTTATAAGTAAAGCTTGAGTAACTAAAACTCAACAAGACTTACCCCTCAACATAGTTATAAATAGTCGACTCCTAGAATGTAAGAGTAGATATTTACTTTCATAATCTAGCTCTATTCAAATCATTTTAACTAAAAGTTGCAACCTAAACTAATCAATCAAGAGTTGCAAATAAGTAGTTATAGTAGTTCTAGCATAAACCTTTCTTTCATTAATTTATTAAGTTAACTATATGCTGACGACCACAAGACAAGCGGTTACATATATCCGAGAGTCATGGCAATTTGAATCGATGCACATCTTATAGGAGAAATTTGATACACATGGCACGCACACTTCTCACGTCAATCCACTTACGCTTCTTACGGAAAATCCCCGTACATGGTAACATTTCACGCTGACTCAATAAATTTGGACAGATTCACTACTCTCAAGAGAAAGGTCTCCCGTCCTAATGCACAACACATTGGTTGACCGATCCACGGGTCTCTCCCAGATTATCTCCCTAAACATTCATTGAAGCAGTCGGCTAAAGCCAACATCAATTGAGGACAGACTACATTGGTTTACTGGGGTCATATCTCTAGCATGTGATCAGTACGTTCAATACTTGCTCGCGGGGGCCAACCCATCTATCCTTAAATGACACAGATGGGGGCTACCACCTTGGAGGTCTCGGCTTTCCACATCACTCTCCCCGGCCTTCCAAACCAATGATCCTATGCTTTCTCAAGTTAACATCTTCAACATAAATCTCTTGCAAGTGTGTAAACCTATTGCCAACATGTGGCCTCTTGACCACTCGGCTTCTACCAATTTCAATAACTATGCCTACCATTCGTTAACGTCTTACAATTGCCAACAGAGTAATCAAGGATAACCAGGAAGGTCAACATCATGTAACTACGATCTCAATCAATTTCTACAAACTTAATGCACAATCAATCTTAACATAAAGATAGTGATTTAAAATAAAAGTTAAATATCATTGGTGGGATGCACCAAGGCTTGCCATGAGTGAGATCGGGGTTAGTGGATGCCTTGGCTGGTGCTAGCTCCGACAACTCTTCGGGATACGGCTCCGTGTGATCTAGCATACAAATAGATGATCCAATATCAAAATGATGCATTCATGATATGCTAGAATGCAAAATGGTGCAAAAATAGTAACAACAATTATATGATTTCTGCACAAGCATTTTTATCAATCATTTCCATGTTTTCTATGAATTAGGAAATAAGTTAAACACTCAAAACTTAATAACATGATATTTATGGACCTAATGGGGTTTTTTATTTTATACAGGTTCAAGGCATCAAAATGGAGTTCTACACCAAAAAATAGTATTGTTCCATGCAGAAGTAAATTATAGTGATTTATTCAATGGTAAAGAAAGATTAAATCATAATTATAAATCTATGAATATTAAATGTGGGTGATTTTATACAAACTACTAAGCAATAAAGGGGCAAGCATGCCAAATTTCATATTTTTATGGTGCATAAGTAAGCCTCAATAAATTAGTTAAGTTTTAGCCTCTTGAAATTTTATGTGAGAGAATATTATCAAAACAGTCAAAATATAAATTTTACTGCATAGATAACCTCCTAAATATGTAAACAAAATTTACGTGGCATTTTTCCCAACCTTCTACAATTTTTGTGAATTTTTTAAGCTAGAATAAATTTCTAGAATTTTCTTTAAACGATAGAAAGCGGAAAAAGAAATGTCGGTGCTGGGACTCTCTTCAGCCCATGGCCATAGCCTAGCGGGTGCCATGGCCTACCTTGCCTTATGGCAAAGACAGCGTAGCCAGCCCGTGCCAGGAAGTGTGGTCGCGCGTGCAAGCAGCGTGGTCACCGCAGCCACGCGGCGCGGTGGCGCGGGCACTGTCGGCTCGCCGACCATCGAGGAGGGGCACAGTGTGTGGGGAGAGCACCGGTGAGGTGAGGCCCACCTGCCGGGCAAGGTGACGGGTGGTGGCACTTACCCAGATGACAGCGCGTCGGTGGGGCGGTGGAGACCGAGCTCGGCAGTGGTGCCTGGCAGTGGCGATGTGGGTTGTAGTGGTCGACGGCGGCTACCACCGGACCTGCAACTTGGGGGAGGGAAAAGGAGTAAGGGATGGCCTCCAATTCGAAGTGTGGCATAGGGAAAGGTGGCTCACTGATCTGGGTTGTGGCAGCGACTCCTCGGCTAATTGCAGTGAGGGACGAGCGCTCCGACGGCCGTGAGCGGTAAAACGGAGTCTATCGGAGGGGAGAGGGGAAGGCAGGGTGCTTCAAGTGGTGAAGGCGGCTGGGGTGCGGAAGAATTGCAATGGGGAGCACTGACAACTTTTATAGCCGAGCAGAGAGAGGGGGGAAAGAGGGGTCAGGGTCCAGCCGGGTGGCGGACCGGTGTGAGCTCAGGGCACAAAGAGCGACACTGGCCCGTGGGTGGCGGAGGCGGGTAGGCAGGAGGCGAGCCGACGTGCGACGTGCACATCATGGGCAGCGGAGGGGAACACACGCGGGGGGTTCAGTACAGGGTGGGTAAGGGGACAGCTGGCAAGTGGGCCTCACCCAGGGAGTGGGACCCAGCGACCAACGGCGGGGAGCAGCTGCCTAGTGGGGCTCGCAAGGGTTTAAGATAAAGAAAGGATTTCCTTTATATTGAGAAACTTAGAATTAAATTTAAAAATTATTTAGAGGTGCGGGAAAAATACACATTTTTGCTAATATTTATTCCTTGGCACCTAGGTCCAATTAAAAATACTTCCCAAGCATATTGTTATAGAAAATTTTGTATTTTCTTTAGAAGCTTAAATTTGTTACCTTTATGAATTTGATTCAAATTTTAAATTAAAAACTTGGCTTGGGATTTTTGTTTAGCTGCTAATTGGCTCTTAATCAAGGGCCTAATGACAAGATTAGAAAAATCATAACACGGGGTGTTACAACCCTCCCCCTTAAAAGAAATATCATCCCAGGATTAAGTAAATGAAAGTATGGGTGTGAAAGGCTTCAGAGTTACCTCGGGGGTAGAGTTTTTGGGTAATTGGATCAGAGGTAGTCCTTGGTCTCCCAAGTTGCTTTATCTTCTGAATGACTGTTCCACTGGACTTGATAGAGGTGAATGGCCTTCTTCCGAGTAACTCAATCCTATTATTCCAGAATCTTGACGAGATAGGCTTTTTATGTGAAGTCCGGTTCCAGTGGGATGGTATCTTCCACTACCACGTTAGTCGGTGACTCCAGACATCCTTTGAGTTGGGATATGTGAAATACGTTGTGAACACCTGACAGTCTTGGAGATAGTTCAACTCGGTATGCCAGAGGCCCATACTTCTCAAGGATGGGATACAGAGCAACATTGCAAGAGGCTAGATTCCCTTTGATGCCAAATCGACGTACACCTTTCATTGGAGAAACCTGAAGGTATATGTGATCATCAACTTCAAACTCTAAGTGATGACATCTTTTTTCATTGTAACTCTTTCAACGGGACTGGACAGTCAATATATTTGTACGAACCTGCTTCACCTTCTCTTCTGCCTCTGTCACAATATCGAGACCAAAGATAACTCTCTCACCTGACTCGGACCAACTCAGTGGTATATGATAGGGTCGTCCGTAGAGTGCCTCAAAAGGTGACATTTTGATAAGCTCTTGATAACTCTTGTTATACGAAAACTCAACTAGTGGAAGATATTTATCCCATTTTGGACCATCATTCATGGCACAAGTGTGAAGAATATCTTTAATGATTTGATTTCCTCGCTCAGTCTACCCATTAGTTTGAGGATGGTATGCTGAGCTTCGAATAAGATAGGTGCCAAGGAAATTATGTAGTTGTTCCCAGAAATGTGCAACAAAGATAGATCCTCTATCAGAGATGATGGTCTTTGGAATCACAGACAATGTGTGAAATGTATAGCTTTGCATGAAGTGGGCATACTTCATCTGGTGATCCACAATGACCCATATAGAGTCATATCCCCGTGAGGTGCATGATAGACCCACAATAAAGTCCATGCAGATGTCTTCCCAATTCCACTCAGGGATACTCAAAGGTTACAGATTTCCAACAAGTTGTGACATCCCACCCTTAAGCAAGGATGGTTAGTTCTAACCAGGATCATTACGGGGTACCATTACCGAAGTAATGATGCATAATACATCATATACAAGAATTAAACATATAAAATGCTCTGAAAGTTAAACTTTATTACCAATTGAGTTTTGAATTCGATTACAGAATTTTAAGCGAAAGATAGAGAATAAAAGACATTTACGGAAGCGATCACTCATCGATCAAGAATGACACCTTAACCTAGAGGTACCAACATCTAAAACGGCTCACGTCGGGAAGGAGAGAGAGAACACACATGTAAAACAACATAAGACAAAACCTGAGCAACTAAAGTTCAGCAAGACTGACCCATCAACATGGTCATAAATAAACTGACTCTTAGCATGCAAGGCTTAAAGGGAAAGTTCTACAACTATGTCAAACTAGCGCTAAGAGTGGATCCTTACTTTTAAGTTTTAACATCTAGAACAAAACAAGCTGCCTTTGTTGTTTGTACTTGTCCATTCTTCATCTTTGAAAATTCATAACAAATAAATTACAGATCAGAAAAATATTAAGTTAAATTTGTTAGAATACCCTCATCTAGAACTACATCTTTCATGTAGTAAAATCTCCTTAACTCCTGTTCATCTAGTGTACAAAATTCAAGGAATGAAAATAAGAATAAATCCATATCTTCATTCTTGTGCATGCTAAATTCATGAAACTTGCATGCAGGCTCATCATTTCATTCCTAAAGTGCTCACCAAGTGGCATGTCTAAATTATGCTTACTTTAGCAGTTATCCCATTTCTTAGACATGCAAGGTTTGAATTTTAGAAATTTATTCATGCACGTTCTAGGGCTAAATTTTGGGTATGTTTCTTCTCATGACAACCCTGAGGCCCACAAAATCTGCATCATTTTTGGCCTTTCAGAACCCTTCAGAATGTCTATAAATTTCATGTTATTAAATTTTAAGCACTTAACTCAATAGATAATTAGTATAAACTTAAAAGTAAAATACAATAATAATTTATATAGAATATATTCATGTACTTGCTATCACCCCAGTACAACATATTTGTGCATTAAACTATCACCTTGCAGTATGTAATTATGGTTCATCTATGCATACGCTAGATCACATGGAGGAAGAATAGGGGCCACTGGTGGAGCAAGCTCAAGTCGAGAACGTCACTAACATTTTTTCTAAGCAAGGCAAGCCCCAGTACATTTAACCAATGTCCTTGTCTTTTATTTTGAAGCTTTGCTCTATGTTTTATCTTGTAATGTTCATTAACTTATAGGAGTTGTATGACACCATAGTTGCATTTT
The DNA here is from genome assembly GCA_008808055.3 of Sporobolus alterniflorus. Taxonomy (NCBI): domain Eukaryota; kingdom Viridiplantae; phylum Streptophyta; class Magnoliopsida; order Poales; family Poaceae; genus Sporobolus; species Sporobolus alterniflorus. The sequence continues at coordinate 11,371 of VSTD030002160.1, forward strand.
GGTTATCCCTCCTGAATCGTCCTTGACTACCCCCTTTAGTAGTTGTAAGCTGTTAGCAATGGCTAGGCGTAGTTGTAGGGTTCAGTAGAGATCAAGTGGCATGGAGGCCACTCGGTGGCTAGGTGCTTTACTCTTAATTGCTAGAGGTTTATGTTGGATTGTTTAACCTGAGACCGGGCGAGACCCTTAGGTGGAAAGTGGAGACCATCAGTTGGGAAGGTCGGGGAGTAATATATGGAAAGCCGGCACCTCTAAGATTGTAGTCCCCGCCTGTGTTTGTTAAGTACCAATGGATTGGCCCCCATGAGCAAGTATTGAACGTACCGATCGCATGCTGGTATATGGGTCCAGTAAGCTGATGTAGCTGTGTAATCACTTGGCCAAAACCTCTCTCTCCTACTCCAAGACTGTCGTGAGGGAGGAGGAATGAGGTGACCCAAGATGACAGCCGGGCCAGTCTGTCTTTGGTCGCCAAGACTTCTCCAGTGTGTAGGGGTCTATTTTGACCTCGTGAGGACTTATGAAAGGTTGCCTACGCGGACCACGTGAGATGTATAGTCGGGGACCATACATGGATCGAGCGTGAAAAGCGGGTGACGTGTTGATCGGGTTTTCCTCTGTAGGGTGTATATCGATTCGAATCACCGTGACTCTTGGATATGAGTATCACTTGTTTATGGCAGTCATCATTTAGATAACTTAATGAATTTAATGGAATAATGTTTATTATTAAATTATGATTATGCTTTACTATTAATTATTTATATTG
>VSTD030002161.1:0-12138 GCA_008808055.3 Sporobolus alterniflorus
AATTATGAATCAAACGACCTTTACCTTTAATCCCACATTCCCACCAGCATTATTATGGCATGATCATGTGTTTGTTGATTAGAAGATTAGACTAGCTTTTGGAGCTCTCTACGTTTGGTCATTACTGAAGTGTCCTACATTGCAACAGCGTATACTCGAAAATAATTGCCCGAGAATGACAGTACAACATCAAGTACATGTTGTTTCAATTTAACTAAAAGGACATGAAAAATGCATCTAATATTTTTTTGGCTGATCTTTTCATCCTTTCGGTACGTCAGATAAGATCACTGGCTGAGGTAACTACTAAGCTCTTAGTGGACACAAACAAAGATATTTGGCATAAATATCTTTGATATTGAGCGCAATGAGAACCAAGGCTCTTCAGATGAAGTGCACCGTGCCAGTTCTTGTCGAGACAATAGAAACAAAAAATATCTCCTCCAGTTGCTCCTGGTTTGTGACCTGATTTTTGAGGAAAATGTTAGTAATTTACCTAAGTTTTCTAGTGGTTATTCTGTCAGCAGCCACCAGAACAGGTGTTCCTTTCACCGATGCTCATTGTCTGCTAAAAAACGCGAATCTTCTAAGTGCAGTATGAAATCTCAACAAACAATTTTATTGTGTTTTGTACCCTTATCTCACTTTGGAAAGATAGTCCAACTTCATATCTAGCATGCAGTGTGTACTCAAAAAGTGAAAAAGTCTAAAAAATACAAAAAAAGAAGAAGCAAGTTGCAGCAAAGGATGGAATGTGGATTTATGTGATTGCAAAGCATGCATATAGATTTATTTACGCAGTTCGATTGCAACACATAATGGCAAAGAATGCAAACCAAGCTCATCAATTGGCTGCTTGATAGCCATTGTCCATTGAATCGACAAAGCAGAAGTTCTCGCAATGAATATAAGATATGTAAGTTCCTGGAAAGTTGAATATTTACTAATGATAACTCAATTAAAGGAACTCATGAGAAAATCTATGCCCCTCCCCTCCAATCCTATGAACACGATATCATATTAAAGATGATAGAAACTTTTGAATGTCATCTCACTGTTTTCTTTATTGGTATAGGGCTTTAGGTTCAACCAGTTGAGTTTGGCCTGAATACTGACTGCCAGTCATCCATTTCGGTTAGCCACTTGGCCGACAAGTAAAAACTATTGCACCATCTAGTTTTTACATGATAAATCATGATATAAAAACAATGTCAGCTTTGCAGGATATTTAATCCGTGGCAGGTTTAAACGAAACCAGCTGAATCGTTTGACAAACCAGGGCTAGATACAACGTCATTCGAAGATTTTTTTTTTTTGCTGAATTCTTGTACTGTCTGCACAAGAAGTCCGTTTTCTTCGAGTGGTTGGAGCGAGCAGTACAGTCCTGTCTATCGTAACCACATGTGTTTTGTTGGGTTTCCAGAATTAGTAGTGGCACATGATCTTGGCTCAAGGTTCAGGCAATGCGTTTCATCTCCTTCAGCGATCACGGACAATAATGCTGAGCAGATAGATGATTCAGACTGACTTCAGAAGTAAACAAGATAGATTGACGACCCTTCGGAAACAACCTTGTCACGCATTATTGAAGCTCATCCTCTGTCAGTGGACAGTGGCTGGCACATCTCTGTTCTGTCTATCCATCCAATTGTTGGGACCAAATGAACAGAGGCAAATACGGCCGGTTAGCGATGACGTGATGGCCTCTTTTTCGTTTTAGCACCTAAAGCCTAGTTTCGTGCTAGCTTTTGGCAGCGACCGGAACGGATGCAAATCAGCGACCTGAATGATTTTCAGTACTACTTGACGACATGAAAGAAAGCTCGTGACATCAGGGCAATCCTTTTCTGAAAGCAGGGAAAGTGATATCCTCCTAGGATACTTATCCCTTTATTATAATCTAATTTAGGCCCCTTTTTGCTGACTAGCGGAGCACACCCAAAATTCACAGAACTAGACTTCTGCATATGCATGGAATGGAAAGACCACTAACAAAGAAAAGCCGGATCGACACTGAAATTAATCGCTCTTGCTTGAAGTTCGAAGACTTGAGATCAGCGACAAAATTGAGATGAATCCCATCCAAATTCAGACCACTATAGTACGTGCTAGCCCATAGTGTGTTCATTATTTTGAAAACACCGACGCGGAGCCAAAACCCAGATGGAACTGGGCGGCTGATGGCCTATCAGGGTCACGCTTTTCCATGATTACCACGTGTCATCTAATCCGATCTTGGCTCTCTTTTTTTGAGAAACGGAGGTCAAAACTAGGCTTTTTGTGAGCCTCTACCGTGAACCTGGCCTATGAATCCTGCTGCTAATGTGCAAATTAATTGCGAATATTTGAAATCTGGACATTCTGCAGAACCGCACATATGTTCACACCCTCCCATCACTATAGGAAACTGCAAAATCTGAGGGCCAAAAAAGTGCTAAATCTATTAGGGTCAAAATAACTTATGACGGTCTGCAGGTAAGTTATATAATTTACGACGATCCAAACACAGCTGTTGTAGATTAGGTTTATTTACAATAGCCCAAATGTAGCTGACATAGATAATACTTAATTTACGACGGCCGGGTTTAGCCTGACGTATATAAGACTTAACTTATGACGGTTGGGTTTGGACCTTTGTAGATTAGCAGAATCCCTAACATGATCACGCGACCACCCACGTCCAACCTGTCCAAATTTCGTTGACTCACGTGCACGCGTCGCCACTGCCACTTGCACGACAGCCCGCCCGCCCGCTGCGGCTCACCCGCCCAACCGCATGCCGTCGTCACCCGTCCACCCGCCCACACACTGCCACCGCCTCCTGAGCTCAGCCACCGATCATCCTCAGCACCGGCCACCAGTCATCCACAACTCGGTCGTCCACGTGCCATTGCCGCTCCTGCCCTCGGTCATCCACCAGCTCAGCTGCCCACGCCGCTAGGTCGCCACCACCCCGACGATCCTCCTACACGCTCTGCTCTATGTGTGTGTTAGAATTGGAAGTGGTTTGAATTAGAAAGTTATTTTAATGTGAATTAGAATTGGATTTAATTAGAAATTGGTTTGAATGAAAAATTGGATTGAATTAGAAATTGATTATAAACTAGTTCTAAGAAATTGATTAGAAATTTGATCAGTTTTGATTTGAAATTTAGTCTAATTTTTAGTATAATCTAGCCCAATTTTTATCCAATTTTCATATTTGTTAACTTACACCGGCACAATCCAACCGTCGTAGGTTAGAGTTGGTGTGCACGACGGGTGCACTTTACCTACGATGGCTCGTGTCCCAACCATCGTAGATTACCTAATCTATGATGGCCCGGCCTAATCTACAATATTATGTCTAGAACGGTTGAAACCCTCGTAGATAAGCTATCTACGAGATCTTAGTAGTGCATGGAACATGGCTACCCTATGTTTCTGACATTGTGCAGACTGTAAATACTAAAGTTGACATGATGTAGTGTTAAGAACTAGGATGATCGAGTTTTGCCGACGTTAATTTGGACTTGGTGAATTTATTTTGTGATAAGATATGATTGTGTAAAATTTTAGTACGTCATTTAAAAGTTCGTGCGTGACTTGTATACGTGTACAAGATAATACGGTTTAATTATATATCATCACAGTCTGAATTGGGAACCGGCTCCAATGCTATTTGATCGTTCGATCGGATCCGTTGAGCGGGATGTGCGGCCTACGAAGAAAGACCGCAGGTTGCCCTGAAGCTTCCGGCCGGTTCGCAGGCAGACCATGTGGACGTGATTCATCGTTGGGGAACGAACCTGGAAGACACCTGCACCGGCGACCGCGCACGCTGGTTCTGACCGGAGCCGCCATGTCCCGTTTGGTTCACTGCAGTGTGTCTCGCATAGTGTTTACCACGGGGCTTCAGCTGAGCCAGCCTCACCTGTAAAAACTATGTGGTGGTGTTTTGGGACCGGTTTATAAAATCAGTGGTTAAGTTTTTTTCTTGTCTAATGACATAAACGTGGCTTTAGCTGGAGTGTGGGGCGGATTATGGGTTTTTAATAAATTGAAGATTTAGTTTTTATAAGCTGAAAAAAACAACTTTGTTTAGAGGTCCTCCAGTTTCTAAAAGATGGTTTACTACAAACTAGCTGGATCCAAAGAGGGTCTTTTAGTAATAAAAACAAAGAGAAATAAAAACAACAACTGCCAAGTGTTGATCTCTTTAATTGTTACAACTTGTTGATCTGTCCCAGACTGTTCCATGCACGGTAAGCGCAAACACACGAGCCCCGCACCAACGAGGGAAATTGCTGACACTACATTACGCTTTAGCAGATGGAACAACCTTGATTCACATATTCAGTTACAATCCTGTCAAATTTTGGTTACCCTGAAAACAACTATCACGACACCGCTGGAATGGCTTGCTTCTCCATCTTCCTTCGGACATGCGTGACTTTCAGCACCATGCCGGGCCTCCAGAACTCGTAATTGTACACGTCGTGCGTGAACTCGTCCACCGTCGCAGGGAGGTTGGCGGCGGCGGCCTGGTGGAGAGGTCGACAAAGAAGACGAGGTGTGCTAAGATCCACTGGGCTTGGCGTCGTAGGCATGCAGGTGCGGGTGGAAGAGCAGCTCGTCGGCCATGTCCCGCTCGACATTGGCCACTAGTTGCATCAGCCGCGACACCACCCACCCCTTCCACTCCCGAAGCCCGCCCTCCCCGCCACCTGCCACCGTCGTGTTCACTTGCAGGTAGCTCTTGTGCGTGCTGAAGAACCGGAACGGCTAGAACAGCGCACCCCATCCAGCTCGACCGACAGCAACCTCCTCGCACGCGGCGTGGCCGACCTTGATCTGCTCTTTAATAATATGAATAAGACAAAAGTACTAATGTGCTGTGGCCATAATTTATTAATGACGTAATAAAAATTAACGACTGAGATTAAAATAACCGTAGGTTCGTTCAGCTACTTCCCAGATTCCCCACAAGCACGTATGAGAAATCTAGAAATACAATCGTAAAAAAATGCTTTGTTCATGCAGAAAAAGTTGCTCTGGTTCGTTAACACACCTGCAAATGAAAGCCATGGTGATCCCATCTTCGGACCTCTGAAGTTATCTGTTTGGCTCACTCCACTATCTCAACACGTTCTAACGCTACAACAGGGATGCATCCCCCGGCCCGTTGCAGTTTTAGTAGAAAGGATCATGTGGAACTGCGAACGGGCTAGACTGGGACGAATATAATTGTATGCTACTTACTGGCGTGGCATCAAACGCAAGATCATATATATAGGGCGGGATGATATATAGTTCATAACAATGTGATGCAACTGAGACATACGTTTGCAATGGCTGCAGTCTGGACTGGGTCCAATGCAACGGTCGACTCCCTACGGAGACGACTCGCCTGGCGATGCGCCCCGCCACCACTTTCCTCCCGATTTTCCACCAGATTTCCACCCTCTCCCCCAGCCTTCAACCGCTAAATCCTTGTTCCCTCCAAGGATCAATGGGCCCTGTCATTCGCAGAAGCCCCTGGAAGCTAGCAAGCAGTGGCGGAGGCTGCGGTTGCAGAGGCCAAGTGCTAATGTTCTTGGAGGTCGTTCTTCCCTGGTCGAGGTTATTCGATCCAAGGGCTCCCCGTCAAGATCAACATTTGTGGATGCTGCTCGGGCTAATCTCAGTCCGCAAGATCAGAGGTTCGTGGAAGGCAAGCAGCCCCGGCGCCCGTCCAATCGTTTCAAGGCAGTCACGCTGCCGGAAGGTCGGGTGTGCATGCTCGAGGAGCCCCGCTGGAACCCCTCTCCTGTGAGCGGAGGGGGGTGCCGCTCCCCGTCGACGGCGGCGCAAGGTTTGCTTTGCTCCCTTCTTCTCTGACTCTCTCTCTTTCCTTGCGGAGATGCCACCCTGCTTTGTAGGCCGTGACTGCTGTTCGCCACAGCCTGCTAGAGGCCCGGCCTATCGTCCCCTTAGGCCTGCTATTAAGAAGGCCCTTGGCGTGCGTCACAGACAGAAGGAGATTTTTCCGAATCCTCATTACAGTACGTTGCACGGTGACCTGTCCTTCACTTTCTGAGTGCGGCACGTTATGGCGTTGGGCTCTAGAAAATGATGACGACCAAGGTTGGCAGCTGGTCAGGAGACCACGATGGTGGAGAAGAAATCGAGACAAAAAGGCAGCGGCGAAGGACCTGGCCGTAAAGGTGCGCAGAAAGCAGAAGTTCAGAAGCGTTTTGAAAAACCGCTGCTTCAACTGACTAGCTAAAGATCACAAGGTCTCCCATTGTTGTGAGCTCAAAGGTGCCGGAGGTGCACTCATTTCGACCACACCTCTCCTTCCTGCCCGTAAAAACTTCCTAGTCGCCACCTCTCAGCTAAGCTAGAGTTACGAGCCTCTCTTTCGTCTTTGTGTTGCTCCCCTCTTCGGCCTCTAATGGAGCATCATCTTCCCTTGGGCAATGCCGCTGGAAGGCAGCGACCACAGTAGTAGAGAGAAGCCACTAATCGCCTCAGGAGCCCTGGAGATGGTGTCAGGGAACATGCAATTAACTATCCAGGTAATCCAAGGGTCAGACCTAGCTAAAGATCACAAGGTCTCCCATTGTCGTGAGCCCAAAAGGTGCTGGAGGTGCACTCAGTTCGACCACACCTCTCCTTCCTGCCCGCAAAAACTTCCTAGTCGCCACCTCTCCGCTAAGCTAGAGTTACGAGCCTCTCTTTCGTCTTTGTGTTGCTCCCCCCTTCGGCCTCTAATGGAGCATCATCTTCCCTTGGGCAATGCCGTTGGAAGGCAGCGACCACAGTAGTAGAGAGAAGCCACTAATCGCCTCAGGAGCCCTGGAGATGGTGTCAGGGAACATGCAATTAACTATCCAGGTAATCCAAGGGCCAGACCTCGCTGTGCCCATAGGATGGTTGCCACAACTGCTGAGATGAACCATAGGGATCGCCTGCTTGTTGGGCATGCGATTCTAGTCTCTGATGATGTGCCCATGAGGGTTAGTACCAGAGATGAAGTCAGAGAAATCATCTTGCAACACTTTGGCATTCGTAAGGATCAGTTCTACGTTACCCGCTCTAGTCCTGAGCCTTTCATTATCTACTTTCATGAGACTCATGCACGAGATGTCGTGTTTGCGGCGGGAAGGGTTGTTGAGGGACCAATGGAGCTGGGCTTCCATGCTTGGGACCTAGATCGGCAGGGAGACAGAGAACTGATCCCTTTTCATGTTAAGTTGAGTGTAGAAGGTATCCCTTCCCATGCATGGTTTAAAGAGATTGCTGTATTGATTTTGGGTGATGAGGCTATGATAAGGCATGTTGAGGAGGATACTATTAGAAGGGTCGACATGAGAGCTTTTTAGTGATGGGCAACTTGCAGAGACCCATCAAAAATCCCTCAAGAAGTGTTCCTTTCCCTAGCTAAGTATGATCTGGACCCAAGGAGTTCTGCTCAGATCCATATCAATAGGCCTAGAGCAGCCATTCATAGCAATGTTTTCAGAGTGTTAGTTCATATTGATGCAGTAGAAGACTTGTTATTCTATCACTATCCCCGGGAGCAGCTCATTGCAGATGGGAGGATCCCTAGGAGAGACTTTTTCTGGTAGTTTGGCCGTGTAGATGGGGATCTTGATGAGTGGGAGCTGCACCCTACAACGATATACTGTGACCAGGATGACTTTCAAGGAAGATGTCGCCATAGAGATGATGTGGATGGCTGGGATCGAGGAGATAGAAGATCTGTAGATAGAAGATATCGTAGCAGATCGGTGAATCGATACAACAAGGGCCGAAGCAGGGACAATCGCCACGTTAGGGAGGATTAGTATGGCCGATATGGAGGAACATCGGAAGGAAGATCGAGGAGGGCTCAGGGAACATGACCACAATGCAACACTGACTAAGATGCTGAAACCTAGAAAGCAAGGGAGGAAGATTCAGTAGGTTCACTGCCAGCTACATGGTTCCCCTCCGAAGTCATTGAGATCATCCCGAATGACAATATGAATTCTCATGTGTCTCTGCAAGATCAAGAAGTTTCCTACTTCAAGGATCATGAAGGCACTGATGCCATTGAGATAATCCCACAGGGTAACTTAGCTGAATTTCAGATCACGCTTGTTGAAGGAGAGTTGCTGGATCAGGATATTACTACCAGGTCAGTTCCTAAGATGACTGAAGAGGGGGGTATGGAGAATAGGGAGCAGTTCCATCTGGATGTAGGTCGACAGTCTGTTAAGAACTCTCCAAGACTTTTGGAGACAGAGACAAGTGCTGAGACTAGACAACCTGATCAGGAGATCCTGAACAGTGCAAATAATGGAGAGAATCAGAAGCTGGTTAGCCCTGTTGAAATGGATATAGCAACACAGCAGCAGCAGGGTCAAGACCTCCAAGGGATGCTCAGAATGTTTAAAGAAGCCCACACTACACCTCTTTCTAACTGTATCTTGTAGACTCCCCATCGCAAGAAGCTTCTCCCCTCAGCTCAGAGCCCTCTGTTAGGCCAAGATATAGGAAGCCAAAGACAGAGTCCAAGGCTTAAGGAAAAGATCTCCAGTGGCAAATCTGTTACCAAAATGGCACATGATCTGATTGCAAAGAAATGGGGCAATTACACCTACTGATAAAACTCTTGATTGCATGAGTCTTCAGCGGTACTTAGATGTTTATAAGAAACCTCTTTCATATTTTCACTTAAACGCCATTTCCAAACTAGCTGAAGTGACAGAGGACAAGAAAAGCAAGAGGAAGCTGAAGAAAGAGATGAATGAGGCGACCATAATGAAGGAGGCCAAGGCGAAACAGACAAAGAAAGAAATCATCAAGACCATGAATAGGAAGGAGGAAAAGAAGATGGCTAAAGACAAGGGGAAGAAAAGAAGCATCAAAATGAGCAAAGGCCATAGCAAGCAGAAGTTGGCTCCCGAGGGAGCTCTAGCCTGGTATGGATTTCTGTTGGTCCCTAGTGGTTTCATCTTTTATTATGAGTAGCTTTTTACTATTTCTTGTTGTCCTGTTGTTGGTTCTGAGTCCTTTTGTGAGTGTTGTTGTTTTGCTCAGTGTGAGCATGTTGGGGAGGGTCAGTATCCTGTTCTTTATGACTTCCCTGAGGTTGTCCAGTAAGTGCCATTGTCAGACTCTGTTGTCGATTTATCTTGAGGTAGTTAGGCTCATGGGCTTCAGTTTACTGTATGGCTCTTCCAGGTTGCTCACTCCTTGCTATGAATAATCTGGTCTATCCCTATAAGATCATATCCTGGAATGTGAGGGGGCCGAACAGCATAGCTCGGCAGCAGGAAATTAAGCAATTGATCAGTGTATGCAAACCAGACCTCATCTGTCTCCAAGAAACTAAGCTGCAAGTAGTCAATATCTCAATGATCAGAAATACCTTGGGTCTTGACTTCGATAATAACTTTGTTTTCCTTCCCGCTGATGGCACTAGAGGTGGTATCTTAATTGCTGCCAGGACTTCCTTTCTTCTGCTTCAAAACTCTTTTACCACCAATCACTCAATCATTGTGTCACTAGTGGATAACAAGTGCAATAGAACTTGGATGGTCACTGGGGTTTATGGTCCACAGGGGGAGCTCGAAAAGAAAATGTTCATAAGGGAATTAAAAGGCCTAAAGCATTCCACCTCAGACAACTGGCTCCTAATGGGAGACTTCAACCCGATCTATAAAGAGGAAGATAAGAACACCAATAGGCTTAACAGAAGGCTCATGTTGAGATTCAGAAGGGCCTTAAATCACATGGAGGTTAAGGAGGTCAACCTAACTGGTAGAAGGTACACTTGGAGTAATGGCCAGCAAAACCCCACTTTAACAAGGATAGATAGAGTCTTCTGCACCCCTCAAGGGGAGGAAATTTTCCCAAACCCCATCTTACAGGTTCTATCTTCCTCTATTTCTGATCACTACCCCATTCTTTTGTCTCCTCTAATTCAGCCTCCTGTCAAGCCCATTTTCAGATTTGAACAACACTTGACTAAAATGCAGGGATTCCTAGCATGTGTCCAAGATACTTGGAGTAAGGAAGTGCCCTCAAATCACAATGCCTTTACCAGACTTCATATCAAGCTCAGTAGGACTGCCAAGGTACTAAAATCTTGGTCCAAATCCCACATCTCTCACAGAAATTTGATTCTTGCAATTTGTAGAGAAGTGATACATAGGCTTGAGCAAGCCCAGGAGGAGAGAATCCTCACAAGGGGAGAAAGAAAGTTGATTAAGAACCTCAAGCTGAGAATTCTGGGCCTGTCTGCTATAGAGAAAAGCAGGGCAAAACAAAAGTCAAGAATAACTTGGTTAAGGCTAGGAGATGCCAACACGAAATACTTCCACCTCATGGCAAATGCAAGAAAGAGGAAAATTTTCATACTCTCGCTGCAGACTGATAATGGGATGGCTCTATCCCAACAGGAAATGAAACATGCCATATTCAACCATTTCTTGAATCACACTGGGACTTATGTTTCAAGAACATGTTCACTGAATTTTGAAGAGGTAGGCTGGGAACAGAACCAGTTGAGTCATCTTGACCTTCCCTTTTTAGAGAGTGAGGTCTATGTAGTTATCAAAGGTACTCCTAAGGACAAGGCTCCTTGTCCAGATGGCTTCATTGGATCCTTCTTTAGTATTTGCTGGGAGATAATTAAAGAGGATTTACTTAATGCTATCCTTCAGTTCTATCATATGAACCAGCAAGAATTACACCTTTTAAACTAGGCCTGTGTGGTTCTCATCCCAAAAAAGAGAATCCCTTATCAATAAATGATTAAAGACCTATAAGCCTTATCCACAGCTTTGCAAAAATAATTTCAAAGATCCTAGCCAATAGGCTTGGCCTCGAATTACACAAGCTCATCTCTACAAACCAGTCAGCTTTCATAAAAAAAGTGTATCCATGACAATTTTGTGTATGTCCAGCAAGTAATCAAAGATCTCCACAAAAGAAAAATTCCAGCCCTCCTTATTAAATTAGATATCTTAAAGGCTTTTGATACTGTCAGTTGGCCCTATCTCTTGGATATTATTATGCAGTTTTTGGGGTTTGGGCAGAGATGGAGGGAATTGATTTCCTCATTATGGTGCACAGCCTCATCCTCTTACTTGCTTAATGGTGACCCAGGTAAAAGAGTGCTTCATTGCAGAGGGGTGAGACAGGGGGACCCCCTCTCACCCATGCTCTTCCTCTTGGCAATGGAACCTCTTCACAGACTTTTTGCTAGAGCACAACAGACTAACCTGATAGACAAACTCAGCAAAGGTTGTGATAGATTCAGAGCCTCTTTATATGCTGATGATGCAACATTGTTTATAAGGCCTTGTGCTAAGGAAATTGTTGTAACAAAGCACATTCTTGAGGTGTTTGCAAAAGCAAGTGGTTTAGTCACAAACCTAAACAAAACAGAATTCTTTCCCATCAGATGTGAGGAGATTGACCTGCATTTTCTTTCTCAAAATAGTAGACACGTGGCCAGCTTCCCCTGTCTGTATCTTGGGCTACCTCTACATTACAAAAAAAAACTTCTCGAGCCAGGCCGCACTTGTTGATCCAGAAGATTGGCAATAAGCTGCCAGGCTGGAAAAGAGGTTCTCTTTCCTATCCAAGAATAGAACTGCTGATAAAGTCAGTGCTATCTGCCATGCCAACCTACTTTCTAATAGTTTATAAGATGCCAAAGTGGGGAATTTCCAGAATAGACAGGTTCAGAAGAAGCTTCTTATGGAAGGGGCAAGACCCTGACAATGTGAGAGGAGGCCATTGCCTTGTTAATTGGTAGACATGTTTGATGCCCAAGAGGTTGGGAGGCATTGGGATCAAAGATCCTGAAAAGTTTAGTACAGCCTTAAGGCTGAGATGGTTGTGGTATGGTTGGGGTCACAAAGAGAGACCTTGGAAACAACTTCTTAAAATTGATGATCCGATTGATAGTCACAAAGAAAGAATACCCCATTTTGAGAGGCTAAATGGCTAGATGGTGTTGCCCCAAAAGATCTTGCTCCTAATCTGTTCCAAATGGCACGATTCAAAAAAAGGACAGTGCATTCTAAATTACATAATGACAATTGGATTATAAATTTGCAGAACATTACCACCACTGTCCAGATAGAAGAATTTATCCTGCTGTTCATGGCTCTATCC
>VSTD030002162.1:0-12138 GCA_008808055.3 Sporobolus alterniflorus
TTACAGATTGCCACTGTGGCACATCCTCCCATTGCTGCCATCCTCCGCTAAGGGCCCTAAGGCATCTTCCAAGGTTTGAGACTAGGATGATGCCACACATCGTAGCCATGGAGGAGGCGAAAGCTGAGCTAGCCTTCACCCTGGTCATGATGATTAGTGGCACTCGACTGGCGGTCACCACATGTCAGATCCTAGAACACCTCATCACCACCTACTAGGTGGCGGTGCATGAGGTTTGGGTTCTCCACTCGCATCTCAATGACTTCCTACACCTATGCAACGATGTGGTCATGGTGGACCGTGTCCTCCATGCACCCCTGCCTTCTGAGGCTGAGCTCTCCATCTGATTCCACCGATGGCACTACTAGTCCAGGGTGCTCTTCCCTCCTCTCCATCACCATCCTTGACATTTACTTTAAAGCAATGCTTTATGTTAAGTTTGATTGTGAATTAAGTTGTAGGAGTTGATTGAGACTATAGTCGCATTAAGATTTTCTTTCTAGATTATCCTTGTCACCCTTGTAGTTGTAAATCATTAGCTATTGCTACGCGTAGACATAGCTACCAGTGGATGTTGAGTGCTCAAGAGGCCACATGTCGGTAATAGGACAACACTTCACTACTTACTATTGGAGTTTTAGGTTGAGGATCATACACCTGATACTGGGTGAGGCCCTTAGGGGAAAGCGGAGGACGATCGGTTGGGAAGTGTGGGGAAACTAATGTGGAAAGCTGACACCTCCAAGATTGTAGCCCATATCTGTGTCGGTTAAGGACCGATGGATTAGTACCCGCGAGGAAGTGTCGAATATACTGATCACATGCTGAAGATATGGGCCCAATAAACTGATGTAACCTATTCGTCAACAGATGATTGACTTTAGCCTACTGCTTCAATGATTGTCATGGGAGAGAAACTTGGGCAAGACCCACAGATGGGTCAGCCGATGGGCTGTGGATTGTGTCGGGAGACCTTTTTCTCAGCAACAATTGGATCCATCCAACTCTGTTGGGTCAACGTGAAAGGTTGCCACGTACTGGGACTGCCTGTAAGAAGCATACGTGTGGTGCACATGGACTTGTGCAGAAAGCATACGTGTCAAGTGAATCAGGTTTCTCCTGAAGGATGTACATCGATTTGAATCATTGCGACTCTCGAATATGAGTAATTGATTGTCTCTTAGCTATTAGCACATAGATAACTCAATGAATTAATGAAGGAAAGGTTTATGTTGGATTTCTATAACTACTTGTATGCAACTCATCATTGATTAGAGTTCAAGTTGCAGCTTTTAGTTAAATGATTTAAATAGAGCTAAAAGATGAAAGTGAGGACTCACTCTTAGTGCAGATTTGTGCTTAAAGATAGAGCTCAATCTACATGCTTGCATGCTAGGAATCGGCTATTTATGACCGTGTGGATGGTTAAGTCTTGTTGAGCTTTAGTTGCTCAAGTTTCGCTTGTAAATTTAATTGTGTACAAAGGAGATGTTTGAGTTTTGCGGGTGTTGTGGCAAGTTCGTGTGGTCCGGCATTCCACTAGAAGACCGGAAGGGAAACTTGGATCCAGTGTTATGAAGACCAAGGTGCATGTCGTTAGGCTCGATGTGTGGCCCCTGTATCATTGAGCTTTTGTAGTCTTTCCATTTCCACTTGCGCTTTTGTTAACTCGAGAACATCATGTAATATAATCTCTGATCTTAACTCAAAGCTTTTGTAATAACTCACTTTGTTTGGTCTGTGTATGTATGTGATGTATTATGCGTTATTACTTTGATAATGACAACCTATAATGATCCTGGTTGCACCTAACCAATCTTGCTTAAGGTTGGGATGTCACAGCTATCATGCTCCCCAGTCGCAGATCGTGATGCAGTGCAGGTTAGTGCACACTTCACTTCTGTAAAGTTGAGTGCCCCACATGTGTTCGAGGCAACCTTGCTGTTTGATTCTTGGACATTGGCATCCAGCCATTGGGACCCAATGACCGTTGAGACCGCTTATCCAACCTAGACAGATGTGGGCCAAGCCATGGCCCTGCCGGTCCTAGAAGCAATCAGTTTCAGCAAATCAAATTCAACTTTGCCACTGGCCTCCTGCCGCTTGGAACGTGTGCCACCCAGGAATAGACCATAGAGGTTGGTTACTTTGTCAACACTTTGTGGGGTGCCTCTCCTAGATCTATGCAGATTGGGGTCATTCCAGATGACCTGCAGGCCTTTTGGCAGACCATGAATAAACAGCTCCCGGCAATGGCTCTCACATCCCCGTCGCAAGACGCGGAGATCCTGCATCACTATGGCCCCTTGGTGCAGTGCACACCTAGCAAAAAAGGTATCACATCAATCTCTGACTGTTGCTGTTGCCCAGAATCTACCCATGCGCAAACTAGGTCTCCTCTCATCCGCTTAGCTCGAGGGGGCTAACCTGGAGCGCTACATGAGGATATGTGTTGAGGGGTTTTTGGAGGAACAAGTACACATGATTTAGGATCTCTTTGTGGACAATTTCCCTACGCCGGAGGTGGGAGAGGTGGTGGTGGAAGAGGAAACCGTGCTTCCCTCTGTCCTGGCGGCCAGTTGCTCAATAGTGTGTTTATGGAGTCAGAAAATGTATAGGTCTGGAATGTTTGCGATATTAATGCGAATGGTTGTCTTGATGTCGTACAAGAATTGGTCATCGCGAAGCATCTATCAATTGTTTGTCTTGAGGAGACCATGCAGGATGTATTCAACAATTTTGATATAATTCAGCTCCTTGGTGCTGGGTTTCATTATGCTTATTTGCCCACTGTTCAAACCAAGGGGAATTCTCGTGGCGTGGCGATCAACAAATAGGTCAGTTTTGAGCATATCTACCCGGCACAACAGGAATTCGGGTCACTTCCATGGGGTTAAATAACTTCTGTGGGTGCGCATGGGAGCCCATGGAAGTCCGTGGGGCAAATTCAACCAACGGAAATAATGTTTATTTCTGTGAGTTTTAATTCTAGCTCACAGAAGTACGCTAACTTCCGTGTGCACACCTATCCACCGAGGGAAGTTAACCCTTTTCATACTGACCACGCGGGCTCAATTCAATCTGAACTCCTTCTGTCACCACCTCCTACTTTCTCCTCATGCCGCCGCCCTCCTACTCCTCGCGTCCTAGTGGAGCACGCCGCCGCCCACTGGCGCCTCACCCAACGGCCCCGCCTGCCCGTGCGTGCCACACCTGGTGGCCCCAGCCGCCAGCAACCACCCACCCCAGTGCCCCACCTATGGCCCCACCCGCCCAGCTCGTGCCCTAGCCGACTGCCCCGCCTGCTCGACTGGTGCCCCACCCGTCCGTGCAACGCCCGACCAGAGCTCACTAGCTGATGATCCTCCACCCAACACCGGCCATTCCTGCTCTGCCCAAGCGCCCTCCACAGCCATCGGCGTCCACCGAGAAGCGCCGCCCTCCTGCTCCCTGATGGACTCCACCGAGCAGCACTGTCCTCCTACTCCCCATACATCATTGGCCACCATAGCCCCGAGCCGGTGAGTCCCCCTGTGGGTTGTTGATTCTAGTGTCATTCGAATGTCTAGGTGAAAATGTGATTTTTCATTCGCTTGGTGATATGCAACTTTGAAATGGTGTGGTTGATGGAAATGTGATTGTTCTTTCTTGTTGATATGTAGCTTTGCAATGGTGTGATTGATGGATATAGTTGATATAAGATTGGACATATGTCTCAATTTTGCCGATTATGCTTTGCAGTTTGCAAGATTGACTTTGAGAGCAAAGCAAGGAAGAATTGGCTTGACTAGTTGTCACGCCCTAAAACTTGCGAATTTAGAATTTTTTTCAAAATTTTATTTCTCTACTGCATTCATGCTACTGTGCATTATTTTCGTAATGTTGAGTGCTCTAGTTTTCGAATCCATTTAGAAATCGTTTGAATTTGAATAGAATTCATTTAAAATTGAAACCAGAAATAGGAAAACCCAATTTCCTTTTTCTAGCAACCACTTGGGCTGAAACCCACCTTGGCCCGTGCCCCTCCCATGTTCTTCCTCCGCCCCACTGAGCCAGCCACGCCGTGCCCGACCGCGTCGTGCCCGAAGAAGGTGAAAAATATTTTAAAGGGGGTAAAGTTCAATGCCAATTTGATTGTCATTGACTCTAAGGGTATGTGACATCTTGACTCAAGGCTTAATAGGATTGATAGAATACTCATACCACCAAGGTATACCTTCTTTTTCGGAAGCCCACCTGCGAAGAACTCTAGGGTTAAGCATGCTTGGCCCGGAGCAATTTCAGGATGGGTGACCGACCAGGAAGTTTTCCCGAGTGTGCACAAGTGAGGACAAAACTGCACAGAAAAGACTAGAGTTGGTCTGTGGGGCTAGTTTATGATCCTAGGGAGCTGGCATGAGTAATGACCACCAGGCCTTTAGTGGTTGGGGTGTTACAGGGTATTGATGTGATTTTGGGAATGGACTGGATGAGCAAGCAAAAGGCCCTCATCGACTGTGCAAAGAAGGCAGTGAAGCTCACAATAGAGTATGGACAAGAGATAGAATATACAGCAGAACTGCTCATCACACACCAAGGTGCAACCAATCAGATCAAGTTGAATGAGTTAGAAGCTAAGTAGAATCAAGACGTGCGGGTTGTGGATGAGTATCCCGACGTGTTTCCAGAAGAGCTACCAGGTATGCCATCTGATCACGACATTGAGTTGGTGCCTGGAACTGCACCAATATATAAGAGCACATATAGGATGTCTGATAAGCAACTAGCAGAACTTAAGGAGCAAATCCAGGAGCTACAAGGCAAAGGGTATATATGACCTAGTTCGTCACCCTAGGGAGCACCTGTGATTTTCGTCCTGAAAAAGGATGGTACGCAAAGGATGTGCATATATTATCGCGCTCTCAATGCAGTTACTATTAAGAACAAGTACCCCTTACCACGGATTGATGATCTTTTTGACCAACTCAGAGGTGCATGTATATTCTCTAAAATTGACCTTCGGTCTGGATATCATCAACTGAAGATTTGAGAAAGTGATATACCCAAGACGAGGTTCATTTCTTGGTACGGGCTATATGAGTACACGGCCATGTCTTTTGGACTGACTAATGCTCCAGCCTATTTCATGTATCTGATGAGCAAAGTGTTCATGGAGTATCTAGATAAGTTCGTAGTGGTGTTCATAGATGATATTTTGGTCTACTCCAAGAATGAAGAAGAGCATGCGAAACATCTTCATCTGATTCTACAAAAACTTTGAGAGCATCAATTATGTGCAAAGCTTAGATGATGTGAGTTTTGGCTAACACGAGTTTCTTTCTTGGGTCATATTATTTTGGAAGGAGGTATATCAGTGGACCCGAGTAAAATCCAACATGTGTTAAGCTAGGAAGTCCCCATTAATGTCACCGATATCCATAGTTTCCTTGGACTAGCTGGGTATTATAAAAGGTTTATTGAAGTCTTTTCCAAGATCTCTAAGCCAATGATCAAGCTACTAAGGAAGGATAAGAAATTTGAATGGTCAGCCAAGTGCGAAGCCAGTTTTCAAGAGCTAAAGAAGTGCCTCACTACAACCCTAGTACTTGTAATGCCTGACATGGAGAAGCAGTTCTCAATTTATTGTGATGCTTCTAGTCAAGGGTTAGGATGTGTTCTGATGCAAGATGGTCATGTGGGGGCTTATGCGTCATGACAACTAAGAAAGCATGAGGAACATTACCCTACCCACGACCTTGAATTAGCGGCAGTAGTCCATGCTCTTAAGTTATGGAGGCACTATCTGATTGGGAAGATATGCGAGGTTTACTCAGACCATAAGAGCTTAAAGTATATTTTCACGCAACCGGATCTCAATTTGTGACAAAGAAGATGGCTGGATTTAATAAAGGACTATGATCTAGGAATCAACTATCACATAGGAAAGGTGAACGTAGTAGCTGATGCTTTAAGCTGTAGGACCTATTTGAATGGGTTCATCGTGGAGACTATGCCTTTCGACCTCTGCGTAGAAATGTATAAACTAAACTTGAGGTTGACTGTCAATAGTGGAGTAGTCGCTATGGAAGTGGATTCAACACTATCCCAAGATATATGAAAGGGTTAGAAGGAGGATGAAAAGCTCCAGGAAATCAGAAGAAATATAGAAGAAGGCAAGTCCCCTGGTTTCACTGAGGATGAGCAAGGTGTGCTTTGGTACAAGCGAAGGATCTATGTACCAGACGATAAGGAAATCAAGAACCTTATACTACGAGAAGCTCATGATTTAGCATATTCCATTCACTCTAGAGGAAATAAGATGTATCAAGATCTTAAGCTTTCCTACTGGTTGTATGGGATGAAGCATGACATAGCCGAGTACATAGCTCTTTGCGACATCTGTTAGCGAGTGAAGGCAGAACATCAAAGAACCACAGGATTGTTGCAACCTTTACAAGTTCCAGAGTGAAAATGGGAACAGATAGGAATGGATTTCATAGTAGGACTGCCAAGGACTCAAAAGGGATATGACTCTATTTGGGTTATTGTGGATCGATTAACCAAAGTCGCCCATTTTATACCTATCAAGACAATGTACATAGGACCTCAATTGGCAGAATTGTACATAGCCAGAATTGTTTGTCTTCATAGTGTGCCTAAGAAGATTGTATCCGATAGAGGTATCTAGTTTACTTCAAAGTTTTGGGAACGACTACATGAGTTGGTGGATACCAAGCTTAACTTCAGCTTAGCCTATCATCCCAGATGGATGGACAAATTGAGCGAGTTAATCAAGTACTAGAAGATATATTGAGAGCATGTGCACTGCAGTATGGTAGAATTTGAGATAAGAGTTTGCCTTACGCAGAATTCTCATCTAACAATAGCTAACGGGAGAGTTTGAAAATGGCACCGCTCGAGATGTTATATGCTAGAAAATGTCGAACACCCATATTCTGGAATGAGACAGGAGAGCGGCAAGTTTTTGGTCCTGACACTATTCAAGAAGCTGAGAAGCAAGTATGCCAAGTAAGGGAAAATCTTAAAGTGGCACAGACACGTCAGAAGAGTTATGCGGATCGAAGATGAAGGGAATTAAGCTTTGAAGTGGGAGACTTCGTGTATCTAAAGGTATCACCAATGAGGGGGTTGAAGCGATTTCAAGTCAGAGGGAAGCTCGCGCATAGGTTCATTGGGCCTTTCAAGATCCTAGAATGAATGGGTGAAGTAGCTTATCGATTGGAATTAACCCTGCAGCTTTCAGCGGTACATGAAGTGTTTCACGTGTCTCAATTGAAGAAGTGCTTATGAGTACCCAAAAAACAAGTTCCCCTAGATGATCTAGTCACGGGAGAAGACCTTGCATATCAAGAATACCATATAAAGGTCTTAGAGACATCTGAGAGGGTCACGAGAAACAAGACCATAAGAATGTGTAAGGTTCAATGGAGGCACGACACAGAAGAAGAGGCCACGTGGGAGCCAGAAGAGGACTTGAAGGTGGAGTTTCCAGACTTCTTTGCGAGCTCATCCGAATCTCAAGGACGAGTTTCATTTTAAGAGGGGTAGGTTTGTCACGCCCTAAAACTTGTGAATTTAGGAAATTTTTAAAACATTTTATTTCTCTGTTGCATTCATGTTGCTGTGCATTATTTTTGTATTGTTGAGTGCTCTAGTTTTTGAATCCGTTTAGAAATCATTTGAATTTGAATAGAATTCATTTAAAATTGAAACCAGAAATAGGAAAAACCAATTTCCTTTTTCCATTAGCCACTTGGGCCGAAACCCACCTTGGCCCGTGCTCCTCACTATTCTTCCTCCTCCCCACCGAGCCGGCCATGTCGTTCTCGCCCCACACCACGCCTCGACCCCACCCTGCTTGCTCCCTGTGCCGCACAATGCACCGCACTGCCCATCCATTGGCCTCCAGTTTAAAGAAGGAATCAAAGCGGAGAATAAAACCTAATAAAACAAAAATGTTTATTCGATTTGGAAACCGACGAATCCATGACTGCACGAGTGATTCAATGCCGTTGGCACCTTATGTCCACACCTCACCGAGCCCCATTAAAACAGAGCTTGTCAGCCACCCCAGCCCCCTTTCACATTGGCGACGAGCTCGCGCCCTAGCCGCTCACCCCCGCACCTTTTCACCACGCCCCAACCTCATCCGACTGGTCATTGAGGAAGAGGAGACACCACCACTGCCACCGGAAGAAGAAGCAAAATCGGAGGAGCTTTGGAGCCATTCCCCATCAACGTCGAAGGCCAAGGAAGAAGCCCCACCACTGCGCACCCCTTTTCACTACCCGCCACCACCTTACGATGCCCTAGGTGAGGACCCCATGCTCCATAGGTCGTGTAGGGCCAAACCCCGAAGAAAAATGACCACTCTCCTCCCCTAGGTCAAAATCGCGTCCCCCGATCGCCATCATGCCCTAGACCACCTCCCCCACTGACCTCGCCGCTAGTGACCACCGGAAACGCCCAGCACCACCACCGCCCTGCCCTGTGCCTGGCCTCCCCTATTTTTTGTAGATGGGCCACCAGCCCTGGGGCAGCTGGCCCATTGGCTAGGCCCACCCGAAGCCATCGACTGGTTTCGACCCAAATGCAGAGTAGCTTTCATCTTTTTCCATTGATTTCAGTTTTAATCAATTTCAAAGTTCAAATGTTCTAAAAATCATAGAAATTCAAATAAACTTGATAAAAATATAAATTGAATTCAATTATTTGAATTCAAACATATTCTATAGAATAAAATTTTAACATAATTTTATTAATTATTAATTCTGGTTTAATCCTTTAAACCTTAATAATTAGCTTTTAATACATAATTAATTATCTAGAGCTCCAAAACACAAGAAATTTGAACCCAATTCCTTTCAGATCTATCTCATCTTAGCAAACTTGTTAGTATGCCAAGTTCATGAGAATTGACCATGTTAACTACGTTTTTTCACCTTGATTAGTTTGAGCCTTATGTAATTAAGGTCGTCTCACTTAATCATGTCAAGGTTTGACCATGAACACTTCTAAGAGCCATTCTAAAACTAGAGAAAACCTTCATATCTCTACCATACCATCATGGTAAGATAGTTTATACCCTTTTTCTTGATCATGTTTTGGATTTAGCCCTCGTAATTAGGTCATTTTGGCTAATCTATCTAAGGTTGCCATGTTACCTTAACCATCGACCCCAAACCTAAGAGTCGTGTCGAGCCATCCTCCCCTTTGGATCGTTGCTGTTAATCCTTTAAATTTATGCATGTCATTCCGTTCAAGGAGTTGGCTACGACGTTGAGAAAGATGAGTCTAGTCAAGATCTTTTGGGGGTCAACATTTGTGAAGCTCAAGAAAACTAACTTCTTTTGTTCCTAAGCAAAGGCAAGCACCGGAGCATTCCTCCTTGATTTAGGATTTTCTAATTTTGCAATCATTTACTTTATGCAATTGTACGTGCAGTTAAGTATAGGAGTTCAATGAAACCCTAGATTGCATTACGACCCTTCCTATTTACCTTGTTGTCACACCTGGTTTTTAAGCCAAAACTAAATGCTCATAGTATGTGTGCCAACGAATCAAGTTTACACACATAGCGTACAGAAAATGGATACAATAATGTCATTACAAATGACTAAGTTGAACACCCTCGGAAGCATTTTAGCGGAAACACACCATAACTCCACAGGCAATCGACCAAGGACAATCACTCACCTAGAACACCATATCGAAGTACTCCAGATCTCCTTCAGCTTCTGAGCAGCAGTTTTGTATGGCAGGGGAAAATAGTAAGGTTGAGTACACTTATGGTGGGTACTCAGCAAGTGCAGTAAATGAATGATATGTAAAGGTAATGACAAGGTAAATAAGACATAAGGTTGTAAGCAGAAATGCACCTACACTTGACTCAAGATTTATTAGCTCCTACTTTCTAAAGTTAAAGTTATAGGTTAACACTACCAATTAAGTTGTAGTAAGTATATTACAAAGTATGATCACAATGGCACAAAGGGGCATAAAGTAATCACAAAGATTTCACAAAGACTTGATCAATACCATCCCATTCCCAACCAACCATCTAATCAAAAGAGGATCCCAGACCGCTTGTCACCGCAAGCTCGGCTATCATGATAGTTTAACCTGAAATTTTTCCAAACTTGAAAATTTTCAGGGAGAAAAATAAAAGACAATTTATGAAGTTGGTAAAAATTATTTTTTTAAAAAAGAAAGATATATGTCTAATTATGATAGATAAATAATTAGGGGCTTATCTTTAATTAAATTAAAACAAATAGACTAAGATATAAAATATAGAAAATAATGGAATGAAAAGAATTATTTTTGTACCAAAGACTCGGTCAAAAATAATTAAATAACGAGTCAGAAACTATTTTGTGAAAAGGAGTTTCATAAAAGATTTTAGAATTATTTTCATTGAAGAAAAGATTGGGTTTAAAAGGAATTATCTAAAAAAAGACAGGGGCACGACAGCGGTGTGACTGGACCGGCGCATTGGGAAAAATGGGTCACGGCGCTGGGTCGGTGTGGAAGGAGGAAATGAGATGAAAATAAAATAAAAAAATATAGACTAACTGCAGGGAATTTAACCAAAAGAGTTAAGGGAATATAGAAAAGGGTTTCTGATATCCATAATTTAAGATTTAAACAAAATTTAATTGAATTCAAACAAATTCTATTTGAAACCTAATCCTAGATCACACATCAATGCAAGAATAAATGCAAGTCGGCACGAATGCAACAATCCATTATAAAAACCTAAATTGATTTAATAATTTTAGAAAATAATCTTTTGCCTAAATAAATTTGAATCCCTTCTAAATTCTTGAAAATAATTTTAACCTATTGATATAATGTTTTAAAATTTAGTGAATTTTAGTCACATTCTAAAATTTGGAATTTTGGGGTGTGACACTTGTTTACCCCTATGAAAGGAAGAGTCTCGTTAGAATGGCTATGCTTAGTTATTCATGACTTCTGTAGAAGTCGAGTGGCCAGAAATCACTCACGATAGGGCCCCATCTCATGATGGCGGTTCTATGATTAGTTTATGATGAAAAGTTGATAAGTGATCTTAATCTGAGACTGAGTGAGGAAACTATGGGTCGGCAAGTGGAGTATCACCGAATGAGAAGGGTGAGAGTGGATAAGAAGAGATTTGCGGCTTCGCGGTGGTAACCCTCGCCTATGTTACTTAAGGACCGATCGTCTAGCCCCGGTGAGCATGTTTTAGTTGTGTACTGACGCATGCAGTATTTATGGGGTCCCATAAATCCCGCATGTGTCAGTACACAACTCAGATTTATGGGGTCCCATAAACCTAGTAGCTTCGGTAACTGCTTGGTCGAACCGTAACCGCTACTCTATGGTGGATGTTAGAGGGAGAATGAGGTAGCCTAGGACGATGGATGGGCCGATCGATCACTATGGAACCAGGATTTCTTCCCTAGTGTAGAGGAGCGATTTCGACCTCAGAGGGACTTAGCAAATGGTAGTTGTACGTAAGGTTCTAGAGACTGTGCGTACATCATTTTGTCAGGTTGTTACCTTGCATGGTTTAAATTGGCTCGTGTCTCCGCAATACCCTCGGATAAGGGTAACACTTGCCCGTTGCAGTCATTCAGTATTAATTAAACTTCATTTATGATTCACATGCTTAAGAGATTGATGATGATGTTAAATACTTATATCAAATGTTGTTTAATAATACATGTATGCTTACTATAGGTTGCAAGCCTATGATGTTAAGTACCTTAATATGGCTAAAACTTGATTAAAGAGATTTAAGCTAGTTGATGTAGGCATAAGAGTCTTTACCACTTAGAGCCTTTGCATGTCTGGAAGTCTGACCACTTGGTCATTTTGGGTCAGTCTTGCTGAGCGTAGTTGCTCAAGCTTTGCTTTGTATCTTCTGTGTGCAGGCTTCTTCTTCTCTCTTCTGGTGATGTTGATGACAGCTGTCAGTGGAAGTCTAGGCTTCTAAGTGCTGGATTCGATACTGGAGCCTGTCACAGACGTAGAGTTGTCGAATGAGGTCTTCACCTCTAGAGCGAGGTGAATGTCGTTGATCATTGAGTGATTCACTTCCACAAACATGTTCTATCTTTTGAAGTACCTTCTGCTTCCTTATCTTTTAAT
>VSTD030002163.1:0-12138 GCA_008808055.3 Sporobolus alterniflorus
CTTGAACAACACACTGTAATACAACTCACATTCTCCCGTGGGCGTAGGATATTATGCTCCGGCGGTCCGAACCACGTAAATCATTGTGTTCACCGTGTTCCTTCATAGTTTACACCTTGAGCATTGAGAGCCTTAGTCTCTCAAATCAACAAATCTCCGTGGGCTACTGTGCCAAAAAAGTATTATAAAATCACTTCAACATATGGCATATCAATTAAAGCTAACGCACTACGGAGCAAACAAAATAAATTTGAACTGCAAACTATGAACCTAATCGGAGCTGATACGCATGCGCCTAAACATGCACTAAAGACACCCCAACTAAGCAATGTAGCAAACGGTATGTGACAATACAGACATTCTATTCATGTGCACATGGCTTTTGATGCACATAAACCAAAAAAGTTTACTATTTTTTTGGAAAAAATGCACATATTCTTTTAATCCCACCTCATCAATGTCTAAAAATTTAGGCTCAAATTCATTTTTGTTTAGTTATAACAAAAAGTGAAATTTCTAATATATCTCAGTCTAGATCTGTCAAAAAATTTATCCTTTTTATTATTCCTTCGTTCTTATGTGTTTGAACCTAAAATTTTATACATCAGTCGAGTGGAGTAGGATCGAAAGAATATATACAATTTTCAGAAATTTTAGTGATTTTTTATTTATATGCACGGTATATAAATGAAAAGCCCATGTACACAATATATGTTTCCATTAGAGGTCAAGTTAACACAAAAAAGTAAGGTATGTGACAAGGCAGCAGCTATATTTGACGGTTTTGCTGGATGAGTGATGACGTGTATGAATGAAAAGGCTACTGGTTGTTTTCCATTCGAGAGGCAAGAAAGACCTTGCCTAACATTGTCGTAATCTTAATTAGACCTGAAAAAAATAACGTTTGTTCTAGAGTATGGTGTTAATTTTTTTTTTGCAGGAAGCGTATGATGTTAATTAAGAGTCTAGATCATATGCATGCATCACGATCTTTTAGATATGACTGATCCATGTAACCACATTTACCGGTCTTGCAAAAGTAGCTACCTCGCTTGTTTTCACGTGAAAAGTATCTCCGTTTGCAATCTTTCCGAAGAAAAGAATCGCTGATCACTCTCAGCGTGTTGCCAAGAACTTCTAGAAAAGAGAGACATGGAGTTTGCCTTTGACAAATTGTTTTCATAGTGGGACGACGACTTGACATATCATGGTTTCTTTTTCTTCTTATTTTGAATATACTGACATTTTAAAGCATTTTTTTTGCAAAACCGTAATTACTTTAGTGAACAATATGTTATCATCGTCGCTGCAACCAGTAGAATTTCATTGAGAATTCGCTACACTTCAGATGCTAAGTAAAATGACATAAATGGTAAGTATATGTTTATATTTCAAAACGGATGAAGTATTAGATAAAAAGGGAGAATGATCAATTTCCAAAGAGGCTATTGCCTTTCAAATTTACCAACCATTGAAATTACATCCTTATCCTCAATATTGAACTACCTCCATCAATATTTAAGTACTCCATCCGTTCTTTTTTGTTGTCACTGCTTAGTACGTACGTTTTAGTTGGTACCTTGGTGCCTTTGATTATGGAGCGTTCAATTTGAGGCAAGAGACGGCCCACATTATTTGCAAACACAGTAAAAGATCTCGAGAAAGTATGGTACAACCAAAATGTTACTCGTGGTGAAGTACCAGATAAAAAGCTTATATCTAGGAGTACTACGTATGCGGACTATACCAAGATCACGAGGCCGGCTTCGCTCGTGGTGAAGTACGCTACACGCCGACACCAGAGGCAGGTCGACACGTACGCCCAGAACACTGTTGTGCCATACGCTGACGTACGAGAGAGGGAGCGATGACCACTTGCGCCCTTGCCCATGGCACCCAGCAGGCTATGCGCCCCGATCTCCCGAACCAAGAAAGAGCTAGCTTGACAACAACAGCCACGCACCGTAGACCATACCCCGTCGTGTCGTATCCGGACGCCGTATAGGAGGTGAGACGGATCGGTCGTCGTCGTCGGCCTTGTCCCGCAAGGCCATCCACAACGCAATCACTGTCCCTGGCCACGATCGGCTTGGCTGTTCATTGACCGTGTGGTGACCGACCGCGTGACACACCACATGATGCACGGCAGTATGGCGCATAGGGGGAGCCAGGGGTGGGCCGGGCGGGCCACCCCAAGATTTTGAAAAATGGCCTGTTTAGTATTGCAGCACATACTATACGGTTCCCCCTGAATTAACTGTAGCCCACTCTGGTCTGCGCTCCACCAATGGTATGGCGGACGGAGTGTCGTACGTGCGCTAGAATAAGGTGGAATAAACTTGTGTAAACTTGCATCACAGTATGGCAGTGGAGCGTATAGTACCAAAATTTATCATTTCCTCCCGTCCGTCTTCAGGTGCTTCTTCCCCTGCTGTTGCGTTTGTGGGGAGCATCGGGTGGTGTCCTGCATGGACACGACTCAGGGGGGAGCAGGCGCGCAGCTGCTGGCAGTTGGGCAACAGCAGCAGCAGATCCCGTCTCTCTCCTTACCCATGCTCGCCCGTGCAGAGACGCACAGGGATTCTCTGCAGGCTGCAGCACCAACCCTACCGTGCCTGCCCCCAACCTTGGAATCATATCATCAACGGAATCACAACCTATTTGTCGTCGTGCTTATCCAGAGGCCTGCCTGCTACGGCCGAAGAGCGTGGCCCGCGCGACGAGCTGGATTCGGACCTCCCACTCGCACACCGCGACCTGCTGCCACTACTGCTTCTCTGGATTCGAGAGATGCAAGTTGTTGCGGAAACGACAACCTGCAGCGTGGCCTATAGCAGCGCGCAATGCTGTTTCGTTGTCAACTGCTACCCGGCTCCCGAGTCCTGCCACTTCATGTAACAGTCACCCTGAACCAATTCGCCAAACTCGGCTTTATTTACAGCTCGATCGCTACAAAATCCTGTACCGGCGTCAATGCCTGCCGTGGCGTGCCCTACCGATGGGGAATGGGAAGGAAGCCTCTCGAGTCCCCTTGCCTTCAAGATGGCGTGCCGACGACATGGGCGCGGCGCTCGGCATGTCGGCACAGCATCGCGCGGAAGCTGCCGGACCGTTCCACCCGGCGTACGTTGAAGTCCTCGCCGCCGTCGTGATCACCGGAGCGCGCAATCTCCGCGCGCGTGCGTCACACGTTGAAGCCGGTGCAACTTGTCGCGCGAATCGGGCGTACCGAAAGCAACTCCCTTTGACGTGCATGCGTTTCTCTTCCGTTTAGTTCCAGCGAGTCAATGACAGTATGGTGACACGGATTTTTCAAACCTTCACCGCGGAACAGGCTGGCTGGCCCTGGCCCGATCCAAACACCGTCAAAGAATCCATGATGGTCTTACTGTAAGAGATTAGGAGTAGTGTTATACACCGCTCGTAGTGCGGTTGCCTGAGATCACCATGCTGGCTCTGAACGCCAACAGTGCCGTGGCCACGCATTGGACATGCACTGCACCTGCATCTGCATAGGCTCAGTCACTCACGACTGCACTGCACCTTTCCCTGCATAGCACTGTTCGCAGAGTGCAATCCCTCCACTGCTCACCCACGGCTCATTTCAGAGCGCGCGCGCGCGACAGGTCGACACGTACTCGCCGCCGGACCCGCGTACAGGGGAAGGCCAACGCCTGCACTTGAACGCCAACGGATCGGGATCGGATTGGACTGGAGGACCACCCACGGACGCACGCAGGCGATGCGGCAGGGCGAGCAAGCAGCCACCGCTCGTTAACGCCGGCCAGGCCAGAGGCGACAGGCAGGCGTCGCATCGCGTCGCGTCGTCAGACCATAATGCCCTGACGATTTCGGGGTAAGAAGCGAATCAATGATCATCGCCACCGAAAATGCACTCATGGTGTGCAGTTCAGTCAAAACACAGGTAGACGCTGGGCGGGCGACGAGACCGGAGGGTGCTAGTGCATGCCAGTTTCAGTGGGTAACAACTACTGTAATGAAACAGCTGGTCGCATTACACCCTCTGACTTACCTCTGTAAAGGGATTCGGTCAAAATCGTCCATTACCGGCAAAAATCTCCGGATTCGCCCCGGCCGATTTTCTCTCTCATGCCGTGATGAACCTGGGCCGCTTGTGCTGCCACATCCCTGTGCAAGAGCCGTAACAGAACAAGGTCATACAGAAATCAGAGAATACTGCGGATGGGCTTGTAGCCCAGTGGCTGCCGAAGCCAGAGAGCTCGGGTCCGGCGGGGGTTGGAACCCCCGTCCTGCACCTGCCTCAGTGAGGCTGCGCCAAAAAAAGGCGTTTAATTGAAAAAAAAGCAGAGAATACTGAACGCCATTTGGCAGAAACTACAGTGACCAGGTGAAATTGGTAGTCCGTTTTCTTCCGAATGTCAATGTCTTTTCAGCCAACAGCACCAATGGCGATAAATATTCATTCAAGTGATGGTCGGATTTTGCCATAGTTCCCGCACCCACACAAATGTATGGTGCTTCTGAAATGTGACGAGAAGATTAAATATTGGGGCCTGAGACTCGCGGCCGCGTGCATATATCTTGAATTTTTTTAAAAAATCATAGATATGGTCATTGTGATCTTTGAGTGACCGAGTATACTATGCGTATGAATGCTCTAGCAATAGATAACACTGTAGGGATTCAGACAAAGGACAAGATGATCAGGATAACAAGCATTCAACACCATGTTTTTTTTCGGCGCGCACATAAAATGGGTCCAAATTAACTAGACCCTTTTTCTAAAGGGAACGTATCATCGTGCACATACCGTACATATAAACTAATAAAGTTCACAAAAAATCTAAAAATATTTACACATGTTAAACTCATTATAGTTTATCTGTAACAAAAAAGAAAAATTTCTGACTATAGATCTATCAGAAATTATCTTTTTTACTGCTCCTTCGTTATTAGAAATTTAACTTTGAAATTTTATGGATGAAAAGAATATATATATATTTTCTATAAACTTTGTTAATTCATGTGCACAATATATACATGACAGACTCCATATATATACACATCATACGCACTGTTTCAGATGATTGATCTGCAAGACGGTGGACCCAACATGAAGGCCGAGGCAAAGCATGGACCTCACCACCGCTGACCTGGCACCAGAGTGTGGAAGCCCAACTCATGCTTCCCTCTGTTTAGCCTGGGCCTTGTAAAGATAGCATGATCCATAGATTCGTCCAAAAGAAGACTTGTCATTTGCAGACTGTAAGTATCTGTTCAAATACGAACGCGCACACACACACCAACACACAAGAGCGTCGAGTTCGGGACTTGAAGGCTCGTTGGCAGGAGGCGACCTGTGCTCCTACCACTGGGCTACATGCCCGTTCTGGTCCAAAAGAAAGTTGATCTCTTTGCTGCTCTCCCTGAATTCTCAAACCAGTTCTCTTTCCCCTTTCTCCGATCTATCAACATCAACGTCCCTAGCACAAACATCTAGTTGGAAGGAAATGAAACGAAGCTGGCTTGCTTCACGTCGCAGTCGCAGCATAGCGTGAATTTGGGGGCTAGGGGCGGTCGGTGTCTCAAATATGGGCGTGGGACTGTGGGTGAACTCCGATAGAATTTGGAGCTCGCTGCGTATGGATCAAAATTTGGAAGAGAACTTCAGGTTCACGTTAACGTCCGTGCACGTACTCATTGTTACGTTGCATCACTGTTGTCGTTCTGAACACCGGTGTTCTGAAAACGGATAGCGTTTTTTGTCAAAAGGCAGAATGCGCTGATTGAGTAAGCATGTTCAGGCACATCGCAATATGGCATTTGTTTTCTTAGTAAAACAGGAGAATCTAACACCAGTCTTCTCAAAACCCAATCTGTTTGAATACAAGATTTCACTACAATAATCGAGGAACTGTACAAAACTCACTGACATAAGATTCACCAAGACATCATGTGCCTAGACTCACTATCCTAATGAATAGAAATCGAGATTTCTCATTTTACAAAAGTGCTAGAGGCTCCAATGCAACACAATATGTACACCTAAATTTTCCTTACATGCCTACTGTGACATCTCAACCATTAAGAAAGACGGTTAGTCTTAACCAGGATCCTTATAGAGTGTCATTATCAAAGTAACAACGTATAATACACCATATACAAGAATATTACAAATAAAATGCTTTAAAAATTAAACTTTATTACAAATTAATTTTCGAATTTAATTACAGAGTTTTAAGCGGAAGAGAGAATAAAAAATATTTGTGAAAGCGACCACTCAGTGATTCAAAAGTGGCACATTGCCCTAGAGACGTCGACCTCAGAAACGGCTCACATTGGAAGGGGGGGAGAGCACCTGCAAAACAATATCAAGACAAAGCCTGAATAATTAAAGCCCAGCAAGACTTATCCGTCAACATAATCATAAATAGCCGACTCTTAGCATGCAAGCCTTAAAGTGTGAGCTCTATCTCTATGTCAAACCCGCGCTAAGGGTAGATCTTACTTTCATGTTTTTAGCTCTATTCAAATCATTATAACTAAAAACTGCCATCTAAACTAATCAATCATTAGTTGCAAATAAGTAATTAAATATAATAGTTCCATCATAAACCACCATTAATGCCAATAAGTTATCTACATGCTGACGACCACAAACAAGCGGTTACTCAAATTTAAGAGTCGTGACGATTCGAATCGATGTACACCATACATGAGAAATCTGATACACATGACATGTACGCTTTCCGCGTCAGTCCATGTACGCCACTTGTACGCTTCCTGTGGGCAGTCCCAATAGGTGGCAACCTTTCACGAAGTCATCAATAGAGTTGAACGGATCCACTGCTCCTAAGAAAAAGGGCTCTCATCCCAATCCACAGCACGCTGACTGACTGATCCGCGGGTCCATACCCAGTTTCTCTTCCACAACAGATATTGAAGCAGTGGGAAAAAGTCAATCATCTATTGGCAACAAGCTACATCGGTTTATTGGACACATATCACCAGCATGTGATCAGTACGTTCAATACTTGCTCACAGCGGCCAACCCATCGGTCCTTAAATGACACAGGCGGGGACTACAACCTTGGAGGTGCTGATTTTCCGCATCTCACTCCCCACCCTTCCCAACTGATGGTCTTCCGCTTTCCCCTAGTGACCCCGCTCGGTCTTACGTTAACAATCTCAACATAAGCCTCTAGCAATTTCAGCGATGAACATCCTAATAGCCGAGTGGCCTCCATGCCATCCCATCTTTACCGAACTTACAACTATGCCTAGCAAAATGCTAATGCCTTCCAAATACTAACAAGTTAATCAAGGACAATCAGGAAGGTAGTCATAATACATTTATGGTATCACTCAATTCCTATAAACTTAATGCACCATCAAATTTAATATTAAGATAATGAATAAAAAGAAGAGCCAAGAAATAGTGGTGGGATGCACCAGGGCTTTCCTTGATCTAAAGCTAGGTTAGTATCAACGCAACTTGTCGCTTGTGGACTTCTGAACACACCTTAGACTTGCTCCTCTTAAATCTCAGATTCCAGCTCCGCGTGATCTAGCGTATACGAGTATAAATGAGTCAAGAGAAAGATGATGCAATGCATGAGGGATGCAAGTGCAAAGTGATGCAAAACAGTGATAGCAAGATATTACATGCAAAAGAGCTATTTTTACAAATTACTTATAGTTTTTTTCTATTTATTAACTAATTAACTAAGCACTACAAAATTAATAACATGAGATTTATAATTATAATCATGCTCTATGATTTTATACATGTTCTACTCAGCAAAAGGAAGCAATACACAAAAATGATTATTTATCTAAGCAGATTCAGTTTTCTACAATTTATTTACTGCAAAACAGAGATTAAATCATAACAATTAATTTGAGCAGAAAATAAATATGACCTATTTTGTATAATATAATTAAAACGATATGAGTATGCATACCATGATTCAAGGTTTAAGCTTGTATGATTTTTTGTAATTAATTACTTCAAGATTGGATTTCTTGGAATTTTATACCATGCATTATGGAGAAAATTTCTGATTTGGTCAAGCCCACTGTATAGATCTACTCGAGAGGATTATAATGAGATTTATTTGGTATTTGTCTGAGGTTTATTATATTTTCTATGATTTTTTTAAGTTTAAAAATTTCTGAAATATATAAACCTAAATATGTTTTCTAGATATTGGAAATGGGATGAAAAGTCCTGGGCTGGTATGTGGCCCAAGGCCTCTTGGTGCTGGCCCGGCCGAATGGCCAACTTGGCATGGCTGGCCCAGGTCGAGGGCGCGGTGCGGTACGCGGGCTGGCGCAGTCACCGCACGCTAGCTTGGCGCGGAGGCCGGCGGCTGATTTCCACGGACAGAATGATGTAGTGAGAGGGTGGCGCCCGACAACATGCACGAGGAAGGGGGCTTACCGGGGTGGCCCGGCGGCTTCGTGGCGGGTCTTGACGGCGGCGAGGGGGCTCCGATGGCCGGTGGGGGTACCGGTTGAGCTCCTACAACTTAGGACGAGGGAGAGGAGCCTAAAGCGCTGCCCAAATTGGAAGAAAGGTTCGGGAAGACAGCTGTGGCAGAGCTCACTGCGGAAAGGGGGAAAACGGTGGTGATCCGACAGAATCCAGCCACGGGATGTCGGCTCCGGTGAGGAAGGTGGTGCCGGGGTGGAGAAGGAGTCGGCGCAGTGTCATGTGGCTACCTGGCACGGGGGGTGAGGCTGGGTTGCGGCGGTGCAGTGGAGTTCCATCCCCGGTGAAAATGGCGGTGATTAAGTCGTGCATTTGGTTCACTCTGGTGCGAGGAAGAAGAAGAAATGGTGGTGTTGTGGAGGGGGTTGAATGCTGCAACGCTTGGCGCGGGGAGGGCTCAAGGTACTGCAGCGAACGGCGCGCGCATGCGGCCAGCAGCGTGGTTTAGAGCAGTGCACGATAGTGAGGTGGAGGGGCTGACAGGTGGGGTCACGACACGTGGGCCCATTTGTGGGCAGCTGCAGGCCGTTTTGGGCCGACTGCTTTGGGGCTTGACCCGATGAATCAGTGTGTTTTCTGATTAATTCAAATTTTCAAGCTAATTCAAATTTGCATGGTTCAAAATACATTTTCCCATGCTCAAAAAATTCAAAATAAAATATAGATTTGAATATAATTAAATAAGGAGTAACTTTCCTTATTGGAATGTTTCAAAATTCAGAAATGATTTTGAATTAAAATTCAAGGAAGCTTCTAGGATTCAAAATTTAATAGAATTTGATGGAATTTAATTTTGAGCCTCAAGATTTGATGAAATTTGGTTGAGAGGATCTGATTGCACTTGTATAGCATGTCCACTTATGAAAAGATTTTGGAGTTCAAATTGGTGAGTTTTCTTGATTTACTTCAAGAACTTGATTTGAATTTATTTGAACATTGACTTTGGCTTACTTAGAACTTGATTAATCAGTAGATTTGATTCTTGATTAAGACTTTAATAAAGGTGATTAGGGTAGTCGTAACACGGGGTGTTACACCTACCTATTTTTTTAACTACAAAAAAACCAAGGCTTTGCAAAACTCTTGAGGAAAGAATATAAACATAGGGCTTTTGGACAAAAAATGGACAGAAGAAAACTAGAGAAAGGAAAAGGAAGGGCTATACAACCTATTCAAGTATAATGCGGTGGCTTTGCACATTTTACTTGGAGAATTTGCGCTCCTCGTGTTGGTGATCTTTGGGGCATATAAAAATAGAGTCAACACACAGACCGCTTTTTGTATGTGTGCAATCTATCTGCATCATAGAGAAATTGAGTTTTGTCATCTTATCTGAACTTGATATAAGAAAGTCTCCGACAGGGTAAAGGATCCAGTGCCCTAGGTCATCTAGATAGTGCTCAGATGTAGTATATTGATCATCTGATGTCCAAAGCTGGAACCGTGTTGGTTTGATGTCCCAATCATGGATGAGTTAGAGCTAGAGACCCAGTGGCCCATCCGCTTGTGTGGTCGGCCTAAGTGGAGCCAGAAGAAAAGGTTGTATGAATCAGCCGGAAAGCAAAAATCAATCTCGCTAGTGACCTCAAGCCACCAAACTTGTTGAAGATAGGCAACATTGTGAAATCGCAATGAAAACTACTAGTCATTGCCGCGCGCCAGCGCGTGAGCTTAATCAATAGGTAAATGACAATTCTAATTCATTTGTGTAGTTTATAAAAAATTTGTTACAGAATGGTCATTGTCTTCAGTAGTGTTTCCAAGTGATGATGAACTTTTTTTAGACAATGTACCTAAGGTATGATGTATAAAAAAGATTAGAAATTCAATTTTAGAAGGTATATGCAAGGGTGGGCGCAATTGAGCTCAAGATAACAAATGTACGGCATAAGAGTGAAAATACGTTTGTTGGTAACACAACACAATGAAAGTAATGAATTAAATGGGATCAATGGTGTATATATGTATCTTCATAATTTTATTACCCATAGTGTTAATTCGTGCTACATGGTAAAAGAGTGGATCCAAACCAAAGTTACCTGATGCATCTGGAGAAGAAACAGAGAGGAAGTGTTCACAGTAGATCAACATATTCAGTAAAAATGAAGGTGTTAAAAGGAAGTAAAACATAAAGAATAAATGTTCAAGTAAAATATTCAGTCAATATTACTATAAAATAAAAAGAGAAAGTATAGCAGGAGATTTGGCTGATCAACATCAAATTCAGAGGAAGGTATGACACATTGTAAGTATTTTCTTGACTTTCTTACCTACATACTTTGCTACTATATACCAAAAAGGAGATAAAAAACAAACTCACCTGTTTCAGGCGTAGAAAAAACAGACTAAGCATCCATGCCAAATTTTGTTGAGAACTAAACTGCAAATAAAACGTGTTTAAAAAAATTGTCAACATGCATTACATTTTATGTACAGTATAACAGAGAAGGGGAGGCATGCTAGGCTAAGCAATTCTAGGCCTATGAGGACTACCCAATTACTTCTAGGGTTTTCAAGGAATGATAAATCAATTCTAGTAAAACCCTAGCATATGTGTGCAAAACAGACTTTCCTATCCCACAGTTCTAATTCTATAGAATAGATAGAGAAAAAATAAATATAGGCGCAAAATATTCAAGGTGACTTTCCTTGTTGCTCACGAGAGAATAGATCAGAGTCCTCGTATAGATCATCTTGAAATCCCATGAACTGCTGCGGCTCTAGAGTGAAATCACCTAATAATGAGCACACAATCAATCAATATGCAGCTAACATGTGTTAATGAATGCATAAGATGAAACAAGAAGTGATTCTGAGAATTTTGGCGCAAGAATCACCAAAATCAGAGTTATGGTTGCGAAGATATGGGCTTTGGAAGCTTTTAGGGGCAAAATGGTCTTTTTAGGAGGGTTCTAGGGTCTTTCTGAAATTTTGGGGGTGGTTGGAGGGTCTTGGCACAAAAGATAGGGCTCTTGCGAAGTGCAGGATTTTTTCGGGGATTTTTGGGTGAATTTTTGGGGTATTTGGAGTGGCTAGGACCTAATCGTCAATATTTCCAAACACGCCGGGACCGCAGCAAAATTTTCAAGAAGATCAGGGCCTAAATGCAAAATGGTACAAAATTATGGATTTCTCAGATTTATTTTCTAATGGAAAATCTGGTGGACCACGTCCACGGCGCGTGGATCAGGTGGCGTGGCTCGGGTCCTCCATCGACCGAGGCGGCGCGAACAAAAGGGCGTGGCGGTGCCCTATCGGCGCACGGGCGCAAGGGCTCGCTAGTGCTCATCGACGGTGGTGGAGGAGGACGAGCCAGACAAGGCAGTGCCGGAGGGTTGCTCACTAGAGCATGAGCGGCGGCGGAGAGACGGCGTGATGGAGGTGAAGAACGACGATGGCTTGAGCTCGACGCGAGGGCAAAGGAAGGCGTGAGGGAGCTTGGGAGAGAGGGGGGAAAGGGGTGGTGAGGGCCAGGGTTGCTCTTCACCCTTTTATAGGGGCTGAGGGAGCGCCGGTAAGGGGTGGCCGGGGTGGTAATGACCGACATTAATGGCTTTAATGCCATTGAAGATGGGATGAGGTGTGCCACCTTGATTTCCCCTCTTTTTCTTAGGCTAAAATTTCAAAAATGAAATCTAATCCACTCCTAGCTTGGCAAACGT
>VSTD030002164.1:0-12137 GCA_008808055.3 Sporobolus alterniflorus
AGCCGGTTATCATTCTCAAATTGATTCAAGTGCTCAACAATTTCAATAATAACATGCATCACCAATGGAGTAGTAAATACCAGAAAGTGATACTGTGGATAAATAAAATTGTTCTAGGAATTGTAGAATGTGCTCAGCAACATACCAATGATCTAGTGTCAGCAATGTACCACCCCTGTAAATAGTGTGAATAAACACAGAGACGGTGTCCTTGTATGGCAAAAAGTGCTTAAGCATTAGGTGTGTTGAGTTCCACCTGACATCCATGTCCAAACCAAACTTATGAGGGCATACCCAATAGACAAGCAAAATGATTTGAAAGAAGCAATGCGCTCGTTAGAAGAGTTGAGAAAATAAATAGATGTCCTGAAATCCTCCAATTATAACTTCAAATGTTTCAGACCAGATTTCACAATGAGAATGATAATAAGGCATGTACAACGCTGATGCAACAAAGTAGAGCCAACATATGATGATAGAGATGGTGTTAAATGAGAAATCAAGTGGTCAGTTCCTTGGTTTGAGTTGTGATGAGTAATTAACTTGCCATGGTTTGAATTTGAATTTGGGAAGTTTCGGTGGTTCTACCCCAGTTATATATTTGTGTGGAGAATCGTGTTTCCTTGTCTCGTGGTGTGCGGGTGATAGGTGTGGCATGACAGGCAGCGACGAGGATCATGGTAGGAGTAGGAGACCTGGTGCAGAGGACCGATGATGATCACAAAGGTTGGGTACCCGGTGGCTGGACGATCGAGAGGTCGGGTGACGCTGTGTGCGGTTTGTATCGTGCACAAGGAGACGAGGAAAGCGATTTTATTGGTTGAGTCTCAAAACCATGGCCGACGGTTTGTCAGTGGTTTGGTCTCAAAACCACTGGGACAGTTTCTCCCAATTTGGACTCAAAACTGGTGGTGCGGGTTTCTTGGTTTGGCCTCAAAACCAAGGTCGACAGTTTCTCCTGGTTTGATCTCAAAACTGTGGCAACGGGTTTTCCAGTTTGGGCCTCAAAACCGGCAGTGACGGTTTAGTAATTTGGGCATCAAAATCATTATGACGATTTCTCGGTTTGGGCATTAAAACCATACGGGCTACGGTTTATCGGCTGCGTCACAAAATCGATGGGAGGTTGAAGACGGCGTGGAACACGTGATAAGCAAGTTGGGTTAGGGTTTCCCAGTATGACTTCAAGACTGGTGGAGGCGCGGCACGGATGATGCACATGACATCATTACAGATGTTGTGTCGAGTTGAAGTTAAAGATGGACTGGTCGATGCGATAGGCTGCATCAGACCATTCTACCCCAACTTTGTTGTTTTCTATGTATTAGGCTCTAGGTCTATTTTAGTCTTTTGTTTGAGCCTATAAATATGACCCTAAAAGGTTGGGGCTCCTTGTCACTTCTTCTACCATCAGCTTGCATTTGTTAAATTATGGTTAGTGTGTCATGAATGAATTTTAATTTCTAATCAAATGAAGGAGGGAAAGCGATGAGCTCTGTGTTTCAGATGTAAAACTTGTTTAGATTTCAATAAAATATTCTATTTTGCATCTTGTGTTGCTGTTCGTTCCATCTTGATTTTGACTCACCAGGATTTGAGTTCCTGATTCGTTTCACTCGATTTTCTCAGTCGATTTCTTTTTCCTTGCTCATGTAGTTTCACCGGTCACTGCTCCTGGATTATCTTTGCCGGTCACTGCTTTTCTCTTTTCGGTCGAGCGGAGTACTACGCTGGGGGTCGCAATCCAGATCCGCTCAGCGCGCCGTCAGCTCCCGCCTATGCCTTCATTCCCGCGCCCGTCTTTGTGTTGCCGCAGGACCGTGCCAAGATTGTCTTCCACGTGAGCCCAAGGAGCGCCGCCTACAACTCGTCTACCGCTCAGTTTCCATTTTGACGCTAGGGCAGGAGTGCACGTTTTTCCTTTCCCGCTCTTCATTTTTTATTCCCGCTCAGTGCCGCCATCAGTTTGGTTTTGCCGCTCGGATCTGCGGTTACTTGGTTTCCCGATCAACCCTCAATTTTGCAACCGCCAGTCCGCCCCGCTTCGGTTTTTCCCAAGCCTGAGTTTTTCCCAGAGTCCATTTTGGCTGCCAGCGTATGATTTCATTGTTCACTTCTGATTTCCTGCCACTACAGATCCCTGCTCCGGTCGGCTTTCCTCGGTTCGTTCTCGATTTTTGGCCGCCGCCAAGGGTTTTGCATTTTCCCGCTTGATTTTTCGTGAGACAACTTCTCCGGCGCTGATTTCGGCTTTGTGGATTTCCCAGTCCTGCGCAGGAGACCGCACCAGGCTCCAATTTCTTGCCGCTGCTATTTTTCCCGCTGGGTGCTTGCGTTTTTCCTCGCCTCGATTTTGGATTTGGGCCTCAGTCTCCGCTCGGGATCCCATCGCGCACCTGGGTCTCGTTTCTTATTTCGTCGCCCAAGATTTCTGCTTCGGTCTTCAATTCATTTGCCGCTGAGTCAGCTGGATCCCTGCTCAAGAGTTTCATTCTCACCCACTGTCCTACGTCGTTCGGTCCTATTTTGGTTTTGAGCGCCGGCTCCGATTGTCAGCGTTCGTTCTTCGAGCTGTTCTGCTCGATTTGCCTCTATGTGGCTCTTTATTTTCTGGGGCTCTTCATGGGCGAAAGCTGGTCTATTTATTGAGTTACCAGATCCAAGTTTAAGTTTTTTCTAGTTTCTCGTTGTGCTTTTACGGTGGATTCTCGGTTATACCCGAAAGTTGTTCAATAAAATACTTGTGACGGAAAAAGTGTTGTCGTCAGGGTTTGTACTCTAACTCTTGACCCAGACCACTTCAAGTCGATTCTCGTGACTTGTTGGTTGATTCATGGGTCATGACTTAGCTTACACCGTTTTGCATACCGCTCTAATTTCTGTTCCCTAAAACAATTCCAATGGTCAATAGCTATTCAATTGCTATGTGGTATTAATCGAGTTAGAAGAGAGGTGCATTGGGACAAAACTGGGATATAAGCCAAGTTCCCTCGATGAATGTTGATTGGCTCTCATTCACCCACTCTGGTCGTCTTATCTGATCCTTTAATTGGTATCAGAGTTAGTTTATTCACTAGTTGACTTTAACATGTTTTATGACCTCCAGGTGACATGGAGAAAGGTGCCGTAAAGCTTGTGGTCTTCAATGACGAGAATTTTGGTTACTGGAAAAACCGAACTCGCAACTATCTCTTGAGCCAAGGTCATGCCATCTACGAGATCATGCAGGAGGTGTACGTGATCTCGACGATGCTCAACAACGTGACCTAAGGTGATCTGCAAAGGTACGAGAATAACTATAAAACTCTAAATCTCATTACTACTGCTCTAGATGAGAATGTGTATGATAGAGTTTCGCATTTAGAAACTGTTTAAAATGTTTGGCTAAAATTGTGCAATACTTATGAGGGCTATTCTGAGATTAAGCCTTCACGCAAAGATACTTACAATAGGCAATGCCAAACCTTCTCTAAAAAACCTGGTGAATCTTTTGATGATTGTTTTGCTAGGTTTAAGTCTATTGTTAGTAATTTGAGATCTTGTGGTCCTCTTGCTTACTCTGATAATAGTTATCTCGCAAGGGTCATTCTAATCATGATGCTTCTCTTACTAGTAAAGATTTGATTACTAGTTCTCATGTTGGTAGTCATGATACTAACCCCACCATCAGCGTCTCATCTACTTTGGAGTTTGCCTTATCCTCTTTGGCCGCAGCTTCTGATGAGCAGTATGAGAGCATCCCTAACGACAAGATCGCCCTGCTGGCGAGAAAGTTCCGTGCGTTGGACATGTTCTACAAGGAGAGGAGGAGATCACCTAGGGGCTACTTCGAGTGTGGCGACACCAACCACTTCATCACTGACTACCCCAAACAGAAGAAGATTGACTCCTCCAATAAGTTCAACTACACCAATGAGAATGACTCCATCAATAAGGATGACGATAAGAAGAAGTACCGATTTGGGGACAAGAAGAAGAAGAAGAAGAAGAGGTTTCAGAAGATCATGTCCTGAGCGTGTGCTGCATTGAGTGACTTTAACTTCTCCAGTAATGACTCCTCTAACTCAGAGGAGGATGAGAAGGTCAAGCATAAGCAAGGCAACCTCACCGACCTTTGCCTCATTGGAAAATCTTCAGGAAGCATCCCTAACTCCGACTCTGATGTAAGTGATGATCTATCCCTTCAGGGTCTTTCTTTGAGAGTTGTCGAGCTTGAGAATGGTTTGCAAGGTTTTCTGTGAGAACAAAAAGTTGAATCTTGAGTTGGAAAATTCTTTGTCTGAAATTGCTTCTCTTCGGTCAGTGCACGATGATATGAGTGCTAACCCTGTGAAAATTGCAAAATGATCATGGTGAACTATGTTGACTTGTGGTTGGTGTACACTCAAGTCGCAAGTCGACTTAAGGGTGCCAAATTAGAACTTAGAGAGCTCATTGCTCATTTCATGCTGCTAGGAGCTTGCACTAGTTGTCTATTGCTTAGATCTGATTTGGAGGCTTCTGCCGTTGAGGTTAAAGATCTTAAGCACAAACTTGATCATTCTTCTTGCTATAGTGTTTTATCTCCTCCATGCGAATTGTGTGGCTCTCTCAAGGCTAAGTTTTTCCATGCTACCAAAGAGAACACCGAGCTAAAGCAGGGGGTTGCATACTTGACTTCTCGCCTTGAGAGAACTGTTTTGAGTGAGAAAATGATTGAGGAGGATTTGAGTCGAGTTGAGCAGAGTGCAATCAAATCCACATATAAATTGGGTCTTGGCTTTGAGAGGTGTGAGGACAAGGATGGGAAGAGTGCTCCTAAGTTTATTTCTAGCTCCAACTACCACCAAGAGGAGAAAACAATCAAATCAACCAAAACTCACTACCCATCCAATCCAAAGCCATCCTTTAACCCTAAGAGAGGTGTGAAGAAAGAAACCCCCAAGCCTAGAGAGGAAGCTTTTATTTGCATGTTTTGTGGGCGTGCTGGTCACTTGGATGAGTTTTGCTTCCGCCGCAAGAGAATCAAGAAGAGGCGCTTTGACTATGCTAGAAACTCATATCATGATGAGTTCTTTGATTTTCCGCCTCATTCTTATTCTTGTGTTTTACCTTGCACTTCTTCTTGTGCTTTGCCTCGTTTCTCTCATGTACCTAACCATCACTCATATGGTTTTGGTTCATGAGAGAATAACTTTGTGTCTAGACACTTTGGTTATGACACACGTTCTCATCGTGGTGATCATCCCTCACGTAGGCATGGTTTTCCTGTTGGAGGGTCTCACACTCATTTTGAGCTGAGACACTTGGATGGTCCACGTTTTCCCCGCTGTGGTTCTCATCCCACTCGTTCAAATGGTGATGTGCAAAAGATTATGAAGACTTTCTCAGGTCGCATGGTTAAGTGTTGTATTCCTAAGATTTATCTCACTAACCTTAGCATAGAGCTATCGACCTTTTCTCGTCCAATATAGGTGATGGACGGAGGCCTGGAGAACATGTGGTTGTTGGACTCCGGTTGCTCTCGACACATGATCCGAGTCACTAAATTGTTCTCTAACCTCACTCCCATGCTTCTCGTGTGTTTGATTCTTGTGGGAATTTGCTTTGTGGCTTTTCTCAGTGCTTGACTCATTAAGTGGTCATAGATTTTCTCATAGCATGAACACTTGTGAGCCCAACATGAGATTTTGCCTTATTGATGGATTCCTTGACTCCATTTGTTGCGGGTTAGGATGAGTTCGTGGACATGCTTCTAAAGCGTCTTTTGTTGGTCCACGACTTTGTTCATTTGATGCTTCTATTGGTTCTTCTCATGTTGTTCCCTTGAGAGCTTCTTGCCATTTTTCCTAATAATCACACTCGTTCTTTTCCTCGAGTTAATATTTCACGGCATGCTTCTATGGGTGAGTCAAAGACTTCATTTTCGAACCAAATTTTGCATCTTGCTAACCCTCATGATAAGTTGAATGCATTTGTGTGTATCCAAGTCTTGGGTTCCCAAGTATTTACCGACTAACCCTTTGGGATCCAAGATTCGGACATTTCTCTCTTTTCACATGTAGGATGGAGGTTGTGGGATGGAGAACATGAGCTTTGACGATCTCGATCTTTTGCTTGGAGTGATTGAGATACGGATGGTTCTCCATATCCTTTTTCATCAATTCTTGTGTTGTAATGTGACATCTTCACGTACTCTGTGAGCATTCTCATACACTCTCTTTTACACCTACTTGTAGTGTGGAGTCTGTTCATGTGCTCACTTGATTATCATAGCATGTATTATAATTGTTCTATCTTGCTTCTTGTGTGGGCGAAGTTTGCAAAGATCCCTTTCCATGATGAGTTCATTGATTATTCACCTTATTTTCTACTTCTCTGCTTTTATGGACTTGATCATTGTTCATATGCTCTGTCATGGTGTTTGTTTCCCATGTAGACATGACTTTTAGTTGGATGGTTTCTACCCTTGCTTTGATGGTCCACATTTTTCTTGTTGTGGAACATGTCTAGTGAGCCTTCCTTGTTTGTGGGATTTCTAGTGTTGAGAGGATTTTCTCGAGCTGATTTCTCTATCTCTTATAGTTCTCAAATGTTTAATTTCTTGTCCCCCCTTCTGAGCTTTGAAAATTGCATAGGAGACTAGGTCACATGAGTTTCGACTTGTTGTGTCGATTGAATGGCCTAAGCTCGATCCCAGGATTGCTCAAGCTCACATTTGAAAAGGATTTGGCTTGCTCT
Source organism: Sporobolus alterniflorus (assembly GCA_008808055.3). Taxonomy (NCBI): domain Eukaryota; kingdom Viridiplantae; phylum Streptophyta; class Magnoliopsida; order Poales; family Poaceae; genus Sporobolus; species Sporobolus alterniflorus. The sequence continues at coordinate 6,721 of VSTD030002164.1, forward strand.
CCTTGCGGACATGGCAAGATAATTGCTGCATCCAATTCACCAATTAATTTGGGATAACGAAACAACCTGGAGAGTTGCTTCATATGGACATCGTTGGTCCTTCTCGGGTTCGGTCTGTGGGTGGCAAGTGGCTTGTGCTTGTGATCATTGATGATTACTCTCGCTACTTGTGGCAATAGTGGCTAGTCCACAGGAGCATTGACTTGCTTTATTGTTTAAGTGGCCTAAACTTGACTTGAGGTTTGTCTAAGCTCAATTGATAAAACTTTGTGTTCTCTATTTTAGGGGGAGTTTTGGCCATTTCCATTGGTATGACTTTGTTTGAGGGGTTGTTGGCATCTTTGGTTGAGTTTGGCGCTTGTTTTTATTTGCCTTGGTTTCAGGGGGAGTATGGTTTTTATCATTGAGAAAGCTTGTATTTTATTTGCTGCCCTCTTGAGTTGGGAACTTGGTGTTTGCCATCCCTATGTCATGGTTCGAAGGGGAGCTTGTGTTTTACCTTGTACATACTCTATCCATTTGCATTTCATTCACATTCACCTAATTTACCTTTTCTTCACCTATTATACTAGCTTGTATTTGGTTGACTATGCTTATCACTATGCTCGGGTGAGTAGAGATGAGATGTGAAACTCTTTTGCTAGACCTTGCTACATAACTTGTCATGATTGCAATGTTGAGCACATGTTAAAACTTGACAACTCAATTAATTGCTCTTGTTCACCACATGTATAAGTGTTTTTATCTTGATTGAGACTTAATTTGTGACTTACTGGATAAGACTTGATTTGAGCAATAGTAGTTAGAGGAGTGAAATCCTTTGACAAATGTTTAGCTCATGATGGGACTTTGAAGAGGTGTGTGCCTCTTGTGCCAAAAGTGCAAGCTCATTTGTCTTGTGCTTAAAACTTGCTTTAAATTCAGTTTCTATCTTGTGCTTAATGAATAATTACAATACAGTCACAGAGATGACTTGATGAACAGTTTGTCCAATACGGTGATCTCAAAGCTCTAGGGTGTTTGCCATAACTAGTTGTGCGACGCTTCGCGCGGTCTAGAGATCACTTGAGGACTGAAACTGAGTAAATTATTGAACTAAATTGCTGATTCATATAATGTTTACTCACTTGTACAAACTGAGTTCTGAGCCGCATATGTGAGCATTTGTGAAGCATGCGTCTCTAATTGCTGTTGCTCTCTTTGAGATGATGTCTAGCGAGTCTATATATAGTTTTTTGGTTGAGATAGGAGCCTTTATGCTTGTGGTGACCTTGCTCAACTTGCTTAATCACTTCATTTCATATCTTAGCTCATGGCTACTTGCTTGTTATCTCTTAATGGTCTCTTTGTGAGGATTAACTCTTGTTTTTGCAAGTTTTGGCACAATGGTTGAGTATAGTTGCTTAAATACCTGCCTGTATACCTTGTGAAGCACCCTAATTTTTATCTCATGCATAGCATCTCAGTAGAGCTATAGAACTTTGTGGGGGCTCGGGAGCCACGAGAGTGGGCAGAGTAGTTTGGTATCCTTTGAGCTCCTCGAAGGCCTCTTGCACTTCCTCGGTCCATTGGAACTTGTCTTGCTTCTTGAGAAGCTTGAAGAAGGTGAGCCCCCGGACGCCGAGTCTGGAGATAAATCTGCTTAGAGCAGCCATACACCCTGTGAGCTTTTGCACATCAGGAAGGCTGTGAGGTGGCTTCATATTCATGATTGCTGATATTTTCTCTGGGTTAGGGTCAATTTCGCGGTAAGAAACGATATACCCGAGTAATTTTCCTGAGGGCATGCTAAAAGTGCACTTCTCAGGGTTCAACTTCATGTCGAACTTTCTTAGATTATCGAAGGCCTCTGCCAGGTCAGAGATGATCTTCCGAGTTCCGAGTCTTGATGACTACATCATCCACATAAGCTTCAACATTTCACCCAAGTTGAGTATGTAGCCACTTCTACATGCTCCTCCGGTACGTTGCGCTCGTGCTGTTGAGCTTACAGGGCATGGTGGTGTAGCAAAATGCACCGAATGCCCCCATCTTGATTTGATCTTCAATTTTGTAGGGGATCTGATTAGACCCCGAGTAGCAATCCAGGAAGCGTAGCAGACTACTTTTTGCCGTTGAATCCACAACTTGATCAATTCGGGCCAGGCCAAAAGGATCTTTTTGCAAGTACGATAGAGATTAGTATAATTGACACACATCCACCATTCTTTTTTCTTCTTGGACACAAGCACCAGGTTGGCTAGCCAATCTGGGTGGTATAGATCATGGATAAATCCGGCATCTAGTAACCTAGCTAGTTCTTTCTTTATTACATCTTTTTTATCCTGAGCAAAACGATGAAGGCGCAGAGATAGAGTCCAGGTTGTCTCTTCGGTCGAAGGTCATGGGGTAGTCAACTTCTGCTTCCTTTTGGACTCATAGGAGTTGGGGCTGCCGAAGATGCAATTGATCTCTCTACATGGCACTGGAAGTCACTTTTTTTGTTGTCCATCTTCTTTTCCTGCTCAACCTTTTTGGTAGACTTGAGAACTTCATTGGCGAAACCTTGTAGCTTGTTGCAGACCCAAGTCTTGTGTTTTCCTTCGGGATGGAACATGCATATGCCATCCAAATACCCCTCGTACATGTCTGGCAGGGGTCGGTACTTAGTCTTGCTATGGCGTAGTCGCTCTACGTTGGCCACCGTATGATCAAGCTTCCTCTTTTTGTAGTTAGACTTGGAGATTCCTACCTGATCTCGACAACTCAGCTTTTTGTCCTTTTTTGACTCTCTTGTCTCGAGGGTAGCTTCCTCCACCAATGCGTACTTGTTGGCAATAGCCAACATTTCTTCTGAGGTCCTTGGGTTTTTCATTGCTAGTTTGTGGATGAGATCCGAGTCTTTTAGTCCCTTCTTGAAGAACATAACGATTGATTTGTCATCTACTTCAGGGATGATGTTTCTCTTGTTGTAAAAATGATGGATGAATTCCCAAAGGGACTCACCCTCCTTTTGAATGATGATGGCCAGATCCCACTCAACTCCCAGTTGGCAACCCCATCAAACAGGTTCTGGCGGAACACGATAGGTAGATGGCCAGATAGTTGGCCATTACACAGGAATCACCACCAACGACCTCGACGATGAGCTGGTACACCTCCATCCACTCGGTGGGGTTGGTAGAGACATCATACTTGTCGATTGCAGCTGGCTTCAAGTTCAAAGGCCAGATTACCTTCTGTAGGTCATGTGAAAAAGCCCTGACTCCCCCAGTCCCGACCCCTTGTAGGTGAGCGGTGCCGAGTGGGTTGATCATAATATGCACCATACGTATCATAGTCTCTTTCGTGGCGACGCTCCCAATCTTCCCGATCTCAGTCCTTCTGGTGACTAGTGATTCGACCCCACAGGTCCATGGACCGAATGATGTTGTGTAGGTCTCTTTCATTCAGATCCTGGTTGCACCGCTCCCCACAGGAAGATGAGCTGCTGACTGCATCTTTTCACGTACTTTGAGAGTGATGGCACTGATGACGGTGGTTCCTTGACCTCGCTTTTTTGCTTCATTGACGAACACATGATCCATCAGCGTTGCAGGTTCGAGCAGCGCATAGAGGTGCTTGACCTTGCCCGTGGCTTCCTCATCGTCTTTTGGGAGCAACAACCTGAGTTTCTTCACATTGGCTCAGGATGCCATAGTATTGTGTGCTAGGGTATGGTAGACTTGCTCGCCATGCCACTCAAGTTGATCGAGTTCCTCCTAGACAGATCGACCTTGGGCTGGAAACCCTTTGACCGTTTCCTGCTTGACTCGATGACAATAGTTATTCTTTTGGGAGATGCCCCCAGAGAGGTGGTGTCGTCCCCATCATCATCGTCGGTACTGGTGAGTATGCTGTCCCGACCTTGTGCTGGTACTGGCTCCTTCCCGGCCGCCTTCTCCGCATCTTTTGTCAATTTCTCTCACCTCGTGATCTCAATGGTGGTGGCATTAGCGAACTCCTGATTGGTTTGATCCACTAGGGGATCATTTTAACCTAGCATGAAGACTTCATGGATGCTATCTGAGATAGACTCTGACGACAGCATGAAACTGTAGTGCTGCTTTTAGAAAGTGTGATCCAAAGTAATTGACATTGTTTCAAGAGAAGCTCGACTAGGATTCCCCAAACGTGTTGGATTCCAGCTCGGACTGAGGTGCAGGGGCTTGATCGTCTTGAGCTAGGGTCAGTGGGATCCAGTCGATGTCTGATCCTTGGATCTTTGGCGGCTCAGGTTCCTGCATGATCGTATCTCCTAGTTGATTTGTGATGAAATGCAGCGATCCGAACATGAACCTTGAAACCGGCGAGAACTTGATCAAAGCTTGAAACTCCATCGACTTCGTGATGATGATCTTCACGACGCCCTTACCTAGCGCACCAATTGTTAGTGTTTGTGAGAATGAATTTGTACGGGGGTGTTTGTGAGATCGAAAGCTGAAGGCAACACAATCAGACACAGTTTTTGAACAAGTTTACGGTTCCCGGAGGACAATGACCCTATCTCTTGTGTTCTTAGGAATAATGTGTTGGTTGTTGAATAGGGTACCCCTACCCCTCCTTTTATATCCAAGGGGCAGGGATACAACGAAGGTACTGAGTCGGTTACAGTATTGACCCCGATCGAGAGTCTATCTCTAACTTGCCTTATTTACAAGATTTATATATAAGGTTCTATAGATAGAGTTATGATGTCTTGGGGAACATGCTGGGGCCATCTGGAGTCTTCTAGAAGATGGGCCAAGTCCTTGTGGACTCCTCCTTAGGCCACCCAAGTCAATGCGGTTAGGTACCTTGGTACCAACCTTCATCAGTACCACGAGGCATGTGATGGCATGTGAGGCCTCATCTCGGAGTCCGGTCCAGGGTGGCCAGATTGACCCATGGTTGAATACATGTCCGGTCGGTGAAATTTTGTGGACTCTGCCTCCCCGAGTGGGTTCCTCATACCAAAAATGGGAAAGTTGTGGAAAACATCGGGACAACCCGAGGAAACAGCAATACATGTGCCACAGGACACGTGGCCACAAGCTCATCCAACAAGAATATTATCTTGTCAGGAATTAATTTGCTGGAATGACATCAAGCTCATCCACAACAAATGCTATCTGAATTTGGTCATATAACTTGTCGTCAACACGCACAATCATGTGGGCGACTCAATAGAATGATTTTTTTATTGCCACAGATTGTTTAAATTTTTTGGGGCACTTTTTTCTAAAAATATGTTTCTTATTTTTGTATTATACTAAGACTAAGATGGTACAAATTTGGATAGTGAACATTATAGTACGGTGGTGCATAGTTACGATGGAAAAATAATAGACGAACACTTTTGTGAAAACATGCCTTCTTTGTTCATTCGCTTGAAGAATTTACATAAGCATGCACCATTT
>VSTD030002165.1:0-12137 GCA_008808055.3 Sporobolus alterniflorus
TCCCAGAAGTTATGTCCTTTCCAACTTGACTAAGCGTTAAGCAGAACTCTGCAAAAACTGCTAGGTCTGGAATCTGGGTTGCATAGCCATATTTGGACCCTTGGAACAAATGCTTCCTCAGCTCAAAATTTTATGCAAATTTGCACACCTGTAGACCATGTCACGAGGAACAATTTCTCTTGTGGGAGTGGGGACTAATTCGGCCTCAATTAATTCTGAAAAATAGATGACTGAGCTTAATGGTCCACGCTTTTCAGAATTTGGAAACTTCAAATTTAACTCTAGATTTAGAAATTCATCAACACTTAGGGTCTCTTAAACGTGTGATTAACATAATCATGTGGATTAGAGACACGGGGTGTTACAGGAACCAACTATGGAAAGATACCTCGTTCTAGTTCGAACGATGGAAAGCTATTTCAAGGGATTTATAGTGGAATACATCGAATGCCACAAAAATAATGAAGCTGATGACCTAGCAAAGGCTGCTGCCCACATCACCCTGATACCTGCCGATGTATTTTGTCATGTGGTTGAAGATGCTTCAGCCAAAATAGTCCTGCCAGAGCCCAGGGTCATACATATCATCAAAGCAGAAGATTGGAGAGCTCCGATAATGGCATACTTTCACCATTATTATGAGCCAGACAGTAGAAACGAGCAAATTAGAATGCAGCAGTGAGTGAAAGATTACCAGATAGTTGGCAATGAGTTGTATAAGACCTCCATTTCAGGTCCCCTCCTCTAGTGTATCAGCAAAACTGAAGGACCAAAAATAATCCAGGAAGTTCATGCAGGAATGTGTGGAGGCCACATTGGAGCTCGCACATTACCAGCCAAGGTGATTCGGCAAGGTTTCTATTAGCCAGCAGTGATCGATGACGCAACCAAACTGGTATCAACTTGCGAAGCTTGTCAGAAATTCTTCCCCATTGATAGCCCCATCCTGGCCCTTGCAGCGGTGGGGCATCGATATTGTGGGTAACCTTACACCAGTATAAGGAAATTATACCTTTGACAACATCGAAGTGGAATACTTCACCAAAGGGGTCAAAGCGAAGCCTGTAACCAACACAACCTCCACCACCGTCCAAGGTATTTCTGGCAAAACATCATCTGTGGCTACAGAGTTCCTCGGCAAATCACCGTTGACAATACCAAGTAGTTTGATAGTGCCACGTTCAAGGATTTCTGTCACCTGGTAGGGATGAAGGTGTCCTTCGCATTTGTATACCACCTGTAGTACAACGGAGCAGTTGAGTGAGCCAACACCTTGATTTTTGTGGCAATCAAGAAAATACTCAATGGCAAAAAGAAGGGCAAATGGGTAGAGCTCATGCCCAAGGCAGTATGGAGCCACAATAGAACGGTTTGTCCAGCCACTAACTTCACACTATTCTAGTTATTGTTCATAACCGAGGCTGTACAACTAGAAGAAATTAAACTCCATAGTCTGCACACAATAGCGGAGGCGCCACCATGCCCAAGCAAAGCAGAGGAAAAGGACTTACTGGAATCAGATAAACTCAAAGTAGTGGCTAATCTGTAGTAGTACCAAGATGAGACAAGGCCCTAGAGGGACCCGAAGGTCAGGAAGAAAGATGTCAACATCGGCAGCTTAGTCCTCCTGCTATACATGGTCATTGAAAAGACAAGACCAGGGCTTACCGCCTCGCGGATCCTCAAGGACCAAAGCTCGAGCATTCATGGAATGCAGACGACTGTCAGTTTTATATTTAAGTAACCTATAAAGCGTAGGACTTGTAACATATAAATGAGGCTCCATCACTAGATTTGAATTCCTGCATTTATTTTCTCAGGGCCCGTACTCTTTTCCTCACAGGGAAGCCTGTGAGGGTGTGAGGTTTTTTAACTAGGCAGAGCTCATGTAACCTCGAAGCAGTAATATAAGCTTCTTTCCATAAAACATTGATCACCATCATCAAAATCCCTAACAATGATAGCTCCGTATTCTACAAAAGCTATTACGCCAGGTAAGTCGAAGCCACGAATGAGGCGCATTATCACAACCTTCGTTCATTGGCTCAAAAGAAACACATCCGACAAAAAAGAGGCAACCCAAAACACAACAGGCTCAAACAAAAGACCTTCAATGAAAAAAGAGGCAACCCAAAAATACAAGGGGCTCAAATGAAAGACCTCCGATGAAAAAAGATGCAACCCCAAAATGCAAGGGGCAAAAAAAAGAAATCCGATGAAAAAGTGGCAACCTCAAAATACAAGGAGCTCAAAAAAAGACCTTTGATGAAAAAAGAGGCAACCCCAGAATGCAAGGGGCTAGGAATAGTAGCAAATTGCACAAAGGCGATCTCAAAAACAGAAAAACAGGAACCGTTAGCTCACCGAAGCCAGCTTCGCTAAACCAACACTTGAAGGTGAGGGTAACTCTTTTCGGTTTCATCTTAAATGTGGAATGTTACCGGCAAATCGCATGAAGGCGATCTCAAAAACCAAAAAATAGGAACCGTTAGCTCACCGAAGCTAGCTTCTCTAAACCAATTCTTGAAGGCGAGGGTGGCGCTTTCTGATTTCATCTTAAATGTGAAATGTTATCGGCAAATCACACGAAAGCAATCTCAAAAACCAAAAAATCGGTACTGTTAGCTCATCGAAGCGAGCTTAACCAAACCAACACCGGAAGGCGAGGGTGACACATTTCGGTTTCCTGTTAAACATGAAACATTACTGGCAAATCACACGAAGGTGGTCTTGAAAACTGAAAAATAGAAACTGTTAGCTCACCAAAGCTAGCTTCGCTAAACCAACACTTGATGGTGAGGGTGATGCTTTTTTGTTTCATCTTAAACGCGAAACGTTATTGGCAAATCACAAGAAGGTGATCTCACAAACCAAAAAACAGGAATTGTTAGCTCACCGAATCCAGCTTCTCTAAACAAACACTTGAAGGCAAGGGTGACACTTTTCGGGTTCATCAAACACAAGTCTTTAATGACGAATCGCATAAGGGCGATTCGCCAAACCAAAAATAAAAAATTGCTAGGGCACCAGAGCCATTTGCGCAAAGGCTAAGGATAGCCCTTCAGAATGTCGAAGGTTCATCCTCCGCCAATCCAACAGACGAAGCCAACGCCGATGCTTTTCAGCTTGAAAGACAATTAAACACTATTTTAGTACCATATCATCAATTCCAAGAGCAACACACCCGTTTCAAAATGATAGCCCAATGACATATGCCAGATCACGCACTCCACGACATGCGGCTCAGACACAGCCACACTGCATGTGGTGCGTAATCTTTTTTGCATGCACAAATGAAAGAAGAAAACCTTTGCCCAATTAAAAGTCTGTGAGAACCGCCAGACCGCCGAAGCCCTACCTCCGTCAATCCACGACAATGAGAATGAGGGTGACGCTTTCCGACACCACTGCAAACACGAACTTTTCCACCTCGAATCGGCTGAAGATAGCGCCACATCATAGATAACACGAATGAGTTATGAAAATGATGAAGGCGCCAAAGTACATGGAGACCGAAGGTAGCAGACAACAATGACAAGAAAATTTCAGTCACTCTCAATATTTATAACTTCATTCTTTACAATCACCCACTCGCTATAAATTTTTCTAGCATTATTTGCCATTCTACTTCTTCCATTCCGGTTGAAGGAGAGTATCGACCATCTTTGAAAGATTGTCTAATCAAGAGCGGGAGCTCATCGGAGGCCCCCATTTCTACCTCTAATAAAACTGAATCAGCCACAGCTTTTGTGGACTTTCGCCCACAACCTCTAACACTACCAGAGCATGGAGCCCTTCACGCGCCTATCTTCCATGAAGCCTTAGCACCATTTTTTCTCTTCTCAGCCAGAGCTGCAAAAACAAGAGGCGGCACCTCTGCGCGGGTAGGAACAACTCGCCCAGCCATGGGCCGCCATGCTTCAGCCTTGAAAGAAAAACCAAATAATACATGTAAATGTCTGTAATAAAGCAAATATCAATATCACAAAGAATATTCACAGAGAAACTCATTCCATGCCATGAAATGTGCGATGCCTTTGATGGGCTAAGAAGTCTTTACAAAAAACGCGCTCTAAGGCAATAAACTCCACTCCATCACACCTCAGCTCTTTCAGCATCAATGTCAGCTTCAGCATCTTCTTCTGGGGAGCGAGCTTGAGTTTGACCCTCAGCAGTTTCATCGACGTCCGAGGGCTCACCCTTGGCAGTAGCCACTGTGTCATCACCATCGCCTAGAGCCTCCGATTGAAACAGTCATCTTGTTAGCCAGTTTATAATACAAAACGTTTTAATTCTTAATTATCAGAATAGCTTATAGTCGCGGTGTGGACTGCCACAAGCTGGCGAAGGGCCTCATGCAGGCCATGTGGTTTCCACCACCTCCACACAGTCTGCCCCACCAGCCTATGCACATTCTCAGGAACATCTTCCAAGACAGCAGCATCACAGGATTCAACTCCTGACATCCTTCGCCATTTAGCATCTTAAGGACGCCCTCAATACCTAGGATGGCAAAGTTGTCATTAAGCTGCCAGATAGTATCTGGCACAACCTTCACCTCCCCTACAACCCAGTCAATCATCTCTTCTACCTTCACACCTTTGTTGGGAAAGGGCAAGCGCAACACTTTGACTTCATCAAATGATGAAGCAACTATCTCATGAAGCTCGTGGAGCCGGCACCACACAGTCTGGCAGTATTCCGTGTAGCTGCGTGTCTCTAGATCCATATCTCCATGGAGCTTAGCAAGCTCCACCATGTGGGCCTCCGCAAGCTTCATCTTTTCCTGTTCGGCTTTCTCTGTAAAGGCATCATGTTTTGCCGCTAGTCTTCGATAACCAGTAGTCACGTTATGCTTTTGACGCTTTAAATCGGCGTAAGCCGTCTCGAGTTCGGCGATTTTTTTAGCTTGTGACCTCATCAGCACCTCCAGCTCCACATTTTTCACTACCTGCGCTAACTCAGAAGCTCTCTTTGCACGTAGCTTCTTTGATAGCACAAGCGTGTCCAAATTGAATAATCGATCAGAGTGAGTTCAATAACATGAAAATATGAACACAAAACAAAATATACTCAACGCAGGCAGCATTCCAGGTCTTCATCTAAATTCTCCAACGACAAATCCAGAGAGGACAAAAGTCGGGTAGCATCTGCAAAGCAGTTATCAGGGCCCACGGTAACAAAGTGAAGCTAAAATACATAAACTCACCAAACACCGATGGCGGCGGACACGCATGTTTCTCTATCATCTTTGTAGGCAAAGGGGTTTTGTGAACATCAGACAATGAGTCATCATCGAGATTGTCGAAGGCTGACACTCAAGCAGCGTGAGTCACGGTGACATGCGGCGTGGAGCCCGTGAGACAAAGTCGCTACATCTAATAGATGAAACTTTTTAGATACCCCAATAGGCTTCACAAGAGCCAACTCTATTTTTGACGTACCTCATGGCCCAGGTCTGGCTTTCGGTCGAGCTATCTTCAAGATGCTTATTTTCTTAGCCGTCATGGATTTAGGCCAAGGCGGCGCCGTCTTGGATTGCGTGGCTCAGCCCGGACTAGCCTTCGCTATTTTTGTAGCCGGTTTCATCGACACCTCAGCCTTCCATTTCTTGATAGCCACCTATGAGGCTTCAGAACTAGGAAGGGGGTGGGGAGCGTACGGCACTCCCATCTTCTCAAGAACCCAATTCAAACTACTGCCATTTGGGATATTCGCCATTCTGAGGGCATCATGTTCTTTCAGCCTAAAGCTCCCCAGCACCTTCTAGACCTCCATCTCTATCTCCGCCAAGACACGATCAGCGTGTTTTGCAGCAATGTTTCCCATGGCAAACGGGGGCAAGGGAGTCTCCACCTTTCACACGGGAGTCATCCTAAGAGGCACGCTCTCGAAGCCAAAGCCTGCAGCCAACGGATACATCTTGCATGCTACATACTCCTTGATAGCATCGTGGCCCCTGATAGTAGTAGTTGCCCGAACGAAGGCAACATCAATAGGATCATTGTTCGAGCATTCTACTTCAGGCTCAATAGCATAATCCAACTCGCTCATCCGTGAATGCCGGGCATGCATGATTTTATCACCTTCGGAGCTCCACCGACATGGCACTTGGTAATAAAACCATGATTTTGTCCATCCTGATGACCATTTGTTCTTGATTGCAAGGCTAAGCTTCAGACTGCCATCTCTCTTAGCGTGAAAATTCAGGCATCCATATTGTGTGATTCGATCCACTTTTGAGGTTTCCACAGTCTTCGACTGATAATGCAGCTCACACCATTTCACAAACGCATTTGCTGAGGCCGCCTACCACCCAAAAATATTTTGACAAGTATGCGATGGTATTGGGCGTCAACTGATGCAGTTGTGCTTGGAAGTGGAGTAGAATATTAGTCAGGGTTGGAGATGGAGGCATGCATAAGCCACCAACAAAAAAGTCCTCGTACACCACAGCTTCGTTGTTATATGGCTCTGACATAGTTGCAGCCCCTGGTGCATGAGGTCTGCCTTTAGGAATGTAACCTTTCTCTGCCATTTCCTTAATTTTACCGACGGTGATGGTCGACAACCGAAAATAGTATGTCTATGAATTCTCATTATCTGAGCCACCTTCGCTCAGAGTGTCCTCAACGTCTGGGCTCACAAGGTGCTTTTCACCATCAGAGGAGGCAGGATTTTCCCCTAACGCACGCTCCAATTCAGCCGCAACCACCGACTAGTCTATGTTCAACACCTCCGTCACACTGGCAGCGGCTTCGCCAAGAGGACTGCAACGAGTAATGACCTTCAGGAAGTAGTCAAGAATTCCAGAAATGACAACTCACCGAAGCTGTCAAAAGCAAAAGGTAGCAACAGTTGGAAGAGCGAGAGCGTCTCACTCATGATAATGAAATAACAAGTGGCCACCACTAGACTCACCTAGGGTTTTTATAGCCGTGCTAGAAACCGCTCACGTAGATCGAGGCGTGCTAACAAATAGTCACAGTAAACAGGCCGCTGAAAGGTTGCAAGCTGCATATCACCAAGACCATAACATAGAGCGACGAGCAAGGTCGGTCACCAACTAAAGGATTCAAATCAACTCATCTAACCCCAATGTGCAAGGGTGATGCTTTCGGGGGCCTTCGTAGTATAGGTCCCAGGATCGACATATTGGGATCAATTCCTTGAACCCTGCCTACGAGGGGTTACTGTTGGGGATGGGGGCCGCAGCCCTCGCACCGAAGCCCCCACCCCCTAGCGTCATCACGCGCGTAGAGCTCTGCTGGGTTTGGGAAGACACAGGCTCAAGGCCCCCCAGTGCCATCAGGCGTGGTTAACCTCCGCATGCATTGACTCACGGATAAACCTTTGTATCTTATGATTTCTGACAGGATGACTTGTATAGGATCCATAACGGAGGCCTTAGGTGTTTAAGGAGATTGAGACCATAGTTCAGCATGCAACCCGAGGATGGAAGCAGAGGCCATGATGGGCCAAAGACCAAAGCTGCATATCGAACGGAGGCCTGACCGGAAGGGACACATGTCACCACGTAATAGGCTCCATGTAATGTAGTCAGAGGTGTGAAATCACTGTGATACCCCTATGATTGTACACTCAGTGTAAACGGGGTAGTTAGGGGGGCCATTTGGACATTGTTACGAGACCCCCTAACCAACACTATAAATAGACCCTCTGGGGATTCCCCATCATCTAGCGTTGTTGACGCCTTCGTAGTCCCTATCATCTAGCGTGTGTTGACCCACCTTCACAGTTTTCCCCGTGTTCGGGATAGAGTAGCCCTTAGCTATCTGAATCCAATAGGGGGCTCCATCCTCCCCTCTCTGGTAGGTGTGGCACAGGGGTTTCACTCGCTCCCATCACAGCCACAGCAAGGATGGAGAATGCTTCAACCACTCACGCTATGATGACGGTTCTAGCTCGGACGGTGACGCCATGGCCGGACACTAGCCTCCCCTCTGAGCAATGGCGCGCTCGTCAGGATGGGTATTGAGTGCAAGCTCATGCTCGGCAACCCATCATTGAGCAAGTGGTAGCGCAATAGTGAAGCAAGCTTGCCGGCAAGCAAGCAGCTACCGCTGCCCAACAGCACGTTTCACCATGACACCACTCCACGCTCAAAGCGGAGAGGATCCTAATGGTCGACTTCATCTCGACCCAAGCTCAGGCCAACAAAGTGGCCCTCCATGCCAGTCATGAGGGGGGCTAGACATGAGCCAGTCACAGCCATGACACGATGGCACCGGAAGAAAAGGCGCAACCCGCAACATCATCTCTGTGGATTTTTTCCACCTTCCCCCGAGAAATCAACAGTGCGATATTCCCCAACGCAGAAAAACATGAAGCAGGTAAGCAAAACCCACTCATTTATCACACAACACACCTATCTGTCCATGTACAAACTCTATAACAGTCAAATGTCATAGTACGGCCGGGCACACCCGGCCATATCCTGACATTCGGGGCCACTGGGATTATGGTCCATGGACTGACGCCTAACTGTGACCCGACGCGGCTAGAAGTCGTGCTGTTTTCCCTTTCTTTCTTCTCTTTTTAGATCTCTCTTCAAAGAAGGGTGAGGAAGAAAAAGAATGGTGTATGATTGAACTGCCTCATGGGCTTTTGTGCCATACTCATTAATTTAAGTCCCATAGCTTACAGGAAAAGGACAGAACAAAAAAAAAGAGAGACATCTAAGTCGTCACCACTACTCCTCCCCGGTGCCATCGGTAGAGCTGCGAGCAACTGACGGAGGGACCCTTGATGATAGAGGTTTCGAAGCCTGGAGGGTTTGGGTCCACAGAACCTCCATCTCATCCTTCATCATGTCGGCTTTATACCCAAACCCCAATAAGATAGCGGTCAGTGCCAACCAGGCGGGTGCTACACTAGACCTTTCTAGCACTAGGTCCAAGACCCGGGTGGCTGAATTATGAGGGGCTTGATGCTCATCATTACCTGAAGTTGCCCGGTAGACTCCTCCAGGCAGGCAACCAGATGGACTCGATCATCTACCAGCCCAAGAACAAGGTCGCATACCCTTGAGCTAGAAGTCTCGAGATGTGAGCACCACTCTGCTCGCTCCTGGAACCTGGCAACCATCTCTCTCACAACACCCGCCTAGGAAACGTCAATGGGCAAGCACCCCAGTATGGACTAGATGGCCGGACACTGCCACCCAGAGCACAGACTCCCGCATAGCCACCTCGGTGTGATGGGCAGCCGCGAACCGCATTCCCTCATGTAGGGGGGCCTACGACGGAGTGCCAGTTATGGTCATACACAACACACACCCTCTGAGGTTCAGAAGAGTAAGCTCATGGACAAGGCACTCGCATTGTTTCTCTGCCGCTACCCATCACCAGTCAGTAGCAGTTGCATTGAGAGCCAGGCTTTAGAGCTTCTCTTCGGTTGTGTCCCGAGCCCGTCACACAACCACAAGCTCACCCTCTAAAAAGGAGACCCTCTGAGCCACCTCGTCTACTTCCCCACAAGTAGTAGCCAGCAGGACAACCCTTTCCTGGCCATCCTCTCCTGCTAGGTGGTACAGGACACTGCCATGACAGTAGCCACCCACACCCGAGTCACCTCCTCCTGAAGTTCTGTCACTTCAGTCGCATCCCGGGCTAGGCGCTACACAGAAAGCCATAAAATGGAAGGCATCAGGGAGCCTAGAAAGGGTCGGGGAAAATTAGGTAAAAAACCTCTTTGTTTTATCTCAGACTAACCTGGGCTGGATGAAGAAAATCCTGACTTACCATGGCCAACATCTCCTTCAGCTACCGGCCCATGGTCACAACCCATGGGCACGTCAACTCTGCACCTCCGACCACATGCCTCCAGCTAGCAAGCAGGGGCGGTGCACTAGGGTAGCCGGGCAGCCCCAGCTCACCAGCTCCCAAATCCACAATATCGAATGACCTGGGAATGGACATCACATCATCTGAGGCAGTCCCCTCAGGTGGTCTAAAGTCAGGCCCCCTCAGAGACCCGGGGATTAAGGCAGCCCCACCAAATGCGTCCTCACGTCAAGGCTCTGCCTCGTTCGCATGGCACCTGTTGACGTGTTGTATTGCGTCAGCATCTGTAGCCTCCACCAGGACAGGCGCCTCCACCACCTTCTCCTACATTGGCACCCCTAGCACTGGCCCTTCCTTCAGGTTTGCCCCCAAGACCTCCTCCCGCACCGTCTCACCCAAAGATGGGGTGGGGGGTGCTGGTCAGGGCACTGACCGATGAGAGTTTAGAGTCCCCATTGATCGCTTCCTACTACCTAGAGACCACGGAAATTTAAGCTCAGGTACGGAACCAGGGTTGATAAGTTACACAAGAAGCATACAATATCCCTCATGCACATACCAAGCAGATGGCGGCAGACAGTTCTTAGTGCAGGCCTGCTTGGGAGTGGGTCCAGCTTCCCCAAGGGTCGATGGGGATGTTGCGGCCACTGCAACTAGGGTCGCTAGGACCTGCTACATCTCAGAGGGAGGGTTTAGTCCCACTTCCTCCCTAGATGTGTATACAAAGGGATCATCCTCCCCCTCGTGATCAGAAATTACCTATGAAAGAAGAAGCTGCCTAGGCGAGCCAGTAGGCGGCCTGGCCTCAGCCCGGGGGCGCTTTGGTTGGCGTTCACCAACCGTAGCCCCCACCGTTTGGGAAACCACGTCTCAATGTATAGGAGTCGTGTGTAGGGGTGGCAAGGGTGGTAGAGTTTCCGCCTTTCCACTTCCCTCTCATCGGATGACCCAGATCTTGGGGGTTCTCCACACCCTACCTGTATGCCGCCCAACCGGTGGCACACCGATCTCTTGCTCTCTCTCTTTCTGTGCCCACTTTTCCTCATCAGAGGCATGTTTTCTTCCTACTCTATGGCATCCTGAGGCTATTTGGCATCACATGGCTCGCCGCGGCCACCCTCGAGACCCAATGCATGATCGTGAGCGTAGTGAAAAGATAGAATCACAAAAGCCGCCAAAACGAGGCCTAGCATTCTAACCCTGGTGCTGGCGACCCCTCCCGATAAGGGGACAAGGCCCACTCTGGGGTTTGGTATGACCCCAAGATCCAGGACCTTATGGATTTGGGCATCAACTTCTGCCACACTCAACTCCTCATAGGAGCAGCGGTCGGGGCTGAAAAATGTCCACGGAAGGTGCACCCCAGTTAGCCCCTATTGCCGCAACTGCTGAGCGGCCTTGTGAAAGGGTTGTAACTTCCTGAGGTCCTTCGAAGCCACTCCATCTCCCGAGGAAGACAGTGGAACTAGGCGGCTACCAGTAAACACAGGGAGCGGAGTGGATGTGTCATTCCTCATGTAAAACTGCTTGTTTGCCACCGTTCATCGACCTGAGCATGGTGAATTTGAGGTAAGGACCTACTCCAATGCCAGACTTGGCATGAATAATCACACCCCCGGAGACCATCAGCTCCACTTCAGAGTCTTGCGGACACCGGACACAGAAGAGGTAATTCCACAAATTGAACTCTGGATCAATCCCCAGGTAGGCCTCACACAGAGTCACAAAGGCCGCTATGTGCAGGACCCCTGAGGGGGTCAGATAGTGCAGCTCGAGGCTATAATATCATAAAAATGAGCAGATGAACCGGTGTGATGGCATATTGAATCCACACTCATAGAATGCCACGAAGGACACCACGTATCTTTCCGCAGGCGTGGAGAACGTAGGGTCCTCTAGCACATGAGAAGCCCTGAGCTCCACCATCGTCATAACTCCTTCTTCACAAGTTTTTGCAGATGGCCTGGCGTAATGGGGGAAGGAGTCCAATCGTACTCCATCATGGCTTGAGGAGGAAGGGGAAGCAACACCTCTGAGATCCCCGTATTTCCCCTATTTCCATTTTTCCTCTTTCCCACCCTGTTTATTTTTTAGGTGTAGGGAAGGAGGTAAGGATAGTGCGACAGAACCACTGTATAAATGAGGGATTTGTCTCCCAAGATCATATCAGGGGATTCTCGACGAAGCGAGAATATGTGAACACAACACAGAAAGCATACAACACCAATATTATGAAGTAAAAGTAAAGTTATTACACATTTGTTTCATGTATTTGAGTTACTAGAGGTGAAGCTCCAAACAATACTTCAAAAGATATCTCAGAGTTTAAGC
>VSTD030002166.1:0-12135 GCA_008808055.3 Sporobolus alterniflorus
CTATGACTCCATGAGATGTTGCAAAGGAAATTCAGCCTGGCCACCAAGTTGTATATTGGAACGACTGGGCATGCTTAGGCAGATACTTCCAATCCTTTTCATGGATCAGTAATCATCAATAGCCAATCTTCTTGTTTCATCTCTCTGCCCACACAGTGAACTGACTTTACTCTACATACGAAAATGAGTTCTTGGCTCAAATGAGAACTATTTACAACTGTAATCCAGTAATCACACAGCAGGATTGCAGAGAAGAAACTGTTTTTCCTTCGTTGTAAAATCTTAAAATGGAGGAATCAACAGCATGCTTTGCGATTGTAGTTTCGATTTTTTTTAACTAGCCCTGTACATTGTTTTCATTAAATACCTACAAGATGCTGGTTGAATCCTTCTTCTGTAAAAGAATAGCTACTGCACTGTACTCCCTCCATTCTTAAATTGTCGCCGCCGATTTTTTGAGTTATGGTTGGTCACTCGTCTTATTCAAAATATTAGTTCAAATATGCAAAATTATAAGTCATGATTCAATTTTCTTTGGAAATAAAATGAATCATAGCAAAATATATGATAATTTTTTATTTTTTGTATAAGACGAATGGTCAAACATAACTAAAAAAGTCAACAATGAAAATAATTTAAGGACGGAGAGAGTAGGCTGTAACATTGAGGCTCAGCTTTCTGCACATGCCACATTGTTTTACTATAAGCATGAATTCGTTTCCTGTTTAAGATGTTGTCAAATCAATCATGTCAAGAAATGTTAGCAAGGCAGCTGAAGTATTCCTGCCAACCTTCATTGTCTGTTCGACACCTCAATGCATGAATTGCTATGGCTCTGTTTGCGGTTGTTGTGCCGTGCTGCAGAATCTTGTTAGTTAGAGGAATATTTGCCATTCCTATTTCCTAGTATGATTCTGTTGTAACAGATTGATCATAAAAAAATGTTCTCAAATATAAATAACAATTGAAATAGCGAATAAATAAACAAACACTATTGAGAAGCCACCTGTGTCTCTAGTTGCTAAGGCCTGCCTGCCTTTGTATATATTCAATTTTCTTGTTGCATCTCATCTCATGGTAGTTTTTGTTACAGTAATTGCTGCTTACAAAAATTTGCATTTCACGATATTTGGTATGGTGGTCAGACATGATACATCTTGTACGCCTTATTTGACAAAGTTGGCATCTTTGATTTCAATTAACTGAGATTGCTAGTAGCTTACTGCTTTGCTACTGTTAACACAAACCAGTGGATCAGGCTAACATGGATAATGGTGTTCTGTCTAGGAGGAATCAGGTCGCCCTTTACCCAAGTTCGGTGAATGGGATGTCAACGATCCTGCTTCTGCTGATGGATTCACAGTGATATTCAACAAAGCTAGGGACGAGAAGAAGAGTGGGAATGGACAAGACACTGATTCTCCTTGCAAGGACACTAGGGCCGAGAGGGCAGAATCTTACGCTGCCAAGCCAAACTCAGTATGTGCCTTCACTAATTAGATCCACGCCCTTTGTTGAATTTCTTTTGATGAAACACCATACTGACTTTAGTCCAGAGCTTTTGACTTGTTAGTAATCTTGCTGTTCTCATGTTCAGAAGAAGTGGTTTTGCTGTGTGACGTCAAGCCCTACACAATCCTGAGGATGAAGATTGGTGGGGGAGTAGCAAAGAGACTGGGCTTCAAAATTTTCCCTTTATGCATACTATCCATAAGTCCTGGTAGAGGTAGCCGAGGCTCTCTGGGCCTTTGGGATGGGTGCCTTGTGAAACTCTGAAGTGCGTGTACGTATTTGTGAGGGTTATCAAACACAGCTGGATAAGTGGTCTTCATTTATAAGAGTGGACTTCTGATTGTGATTGCAATTCTTATGAATAGTGCATGTGTCTATACAATCCATGCCACAATTTTAGCTTCACTGGTTGTTGGACCATTTAAGGGTTATTTGGATACATGTCTAACTCGTCACAACCTAATCTTAGGTATACTATATTTTTGTTAGGCAGACATTTGGATATTGACTACTCTTAGGTAAGTTAGGCAAGTCTAGTAAAATCTTATATTGGTTGACTAAGAAAAAATTATCTCACTTGAGTCGTTCAATTTTACCGACTAACCTAGTCAATAGGCTAACTTATGGCTCAGTCAATTTAGACAACATTCAAACAGATACTTAGTTTTAGTCCAGCAGTTACTTTTGTTGCTACTAAGCTATCTATGATTTCATTGCCAAAGTAATGAAACTTCTGAGGAAATCCTCTCCATGAAGCTATTGTTTTGATCCGTGGCTATTCGTCGGATCAGCGGTCGTTTTTTTTCTTCCGTGGACTGCACAGAAACATCTTCCCCGCACGTGCGATCAATGTTGTAAGTTGTCTTTTTGCAGCGAGCAATTTTGGTTGTTGTTTATTTACATCTTGACATCCCAAAGGACAATGTGTGTAGAAGAGCCTCATATGTTGTTGAGGCCCAGCGATTGTTTGCGTGGATATCCTATCCATCAATTGGAAGCTCTCATATCTTTCGTTTCAGAAATTTTGGAAAAGTTGCACTAAAAGGCACTCGTGCAAAGAATCTCATGTGCTGCTGACCGTGGAATTGGTGACCACCCCTTGTATTTTTGTACAAAAGCTTATTACATGTATTTCATTCTTCTGCAAAGTAAATGAGCGCAAAGCTAGAGGCTAGAACAAGAAACTTGAGGTAAACATTTTCGTTTGCTTGATGAGATTTAAAGATTTCGTTCTGAAGGATGGTGAGATAGGACATCTAATTTACATATCCTACTTATAAGAAAAATATTTTTTTTGAATGTTCCTAGCGAAAAAGGCATCTAATTTACATACCTTACTATTTAGTGGGGAAGCGAGCTGAGAGAGATCGAATTTGAGGACGGCGCCTCGCCCCAGATGGGAAGCATCCAAATCTCTGGTTGGGACTATCTGTCAGAGATCAAAGGTATCATCAAGTACCTTCCAAAGCTCAAGAGATTTCCCTCAGACAGGACTAAAGGGGGAAAGTAATTCTGTGCTTCTAACACATTGGTGCTCTCATGTTTTTTTTAAATCTGGGCAATTGATTTTAGATGCATTTTACTTTCAGACCATTAAATTAGATCCATTTTACATTTAACCTCTCTCACCACCTTTCCACCCATATGTCTTCCTATGGTTAGATCTAAAATCAATGATCCAGATTTTAAGAAAGTATGAGAGAATGGATATGCTAGGACCACATGATACTTTCACTAGCGAAGTATCCTATGTTCCCGGAGGCACTGTGCTCTCCTACTTTCTTGGAATCATGTGCACTCATTTTAGATCCAATGATAGCGTAGCATTTTACAATGAGGCCCTCCCACCATAGCCGAATCGACACAGCGGCAGCTGGACTCCAATCAGAACATATCACCGCCAATGTCGCCTCCAAACGAGCTGAACGCCGGCCTTGGGTCTCATTGACGGAGGCGGGGGAGGAGGCTGAGGAATCACTGGCGGAGCTATCCCTTCATCCAATGAAATCAGTTAATCGAGGACAGTCACAGTAAAATTGACTATGAATATACATGTCCATTGCAATCATAGTAAAACTGCAAAAATGACTGTGATCATACATTTCATAAGTTTCTTGAGCAATCAGCGACAACCTTTATCAAGTTTCATACAGATACGTTCATACATGTGCATTGCTTTCTCTGTTGTTAAATACAGATGCTGGGAAATTAAGTGGTCAGTACCTTGGATTGAGATGTGATGAGTCATTGACAAATCGATGTTTGAATTCGAATCCGGGATATTTCGGTGGTTTTTATCTTTATTCTTGTTTCATGTGGAGAATCACGTTTGATTGTCTCATTGTGTGCATGTAGCAGGTGCGACATAACGGGCAGCGAGGGGTATCGTGACAGGAGTAGGAGACCTTGTGCAAAAGACTAGAAATAGTCAAACACAGGTTGGTTACTCGGTGGCCGAACGATCGGAAGGTTGGATGACGCCGTGTGTGATTTTTATCATGCACATGGTGACGAGGATCACATATTTAATGGTTGAGCCTCAAAATCAAGGGCGACGGTTTCCTGGTTTTGGCTTCAAAACCGGCAACTCTGATTTGATGATTTTTGCCTCAAAATCACCGTGACGATTTATTGGTTTGGGTTTCAAAATCAAGAAGACGACGGTTTATCGATTGCACCTAAAACCGACGGAGGGTGTACGACGTGGGACACACATTGAGATTTAGCGATTTGCTTCATCTGAAAGTAAGTCATGCTAGGATTTTTCAGTCTGGCCTTAAGACTGACGGATGTGTGACTACGGGTGGTACATGTGGCATCATCACGGATATTACGTCGTGTGGAAACTGAAGATGGACGGGTCGATGTGATGGGCTGCGTCAGATCCTTCTACCCTAAAATCATCATTTTCTATATATTAGGTCATAGAGATAATTTAATCTTTTACTCTTTTGCTTGTGCCTATAAATAGGACTCTAGAGAAATAATGCTCCTTGTCACTTCTTCTATTTTCATTTGCACTTCCTAGTTTAGAGAGATTGAGTCAAAAACACTATTTTTATTTCTAATAATTAAGAAGAGAAGGGAGTACAGTAACCTCCATAATTATAGTGGATCTTATTCAATGTCTATGGAGAAAATATTTGAGTTTTATTCTTGGGTTTCATCCCCATTTTCATTTGTCTTGTGAGGTGCTCTAGATCTGAGTTTACCTCCTTAATTTGAGTCTCCCCTCGCACAACTCGGTCTTTTTCGTTCGTGCATCAATTTTTCCTCAGTGTCGTGCTCGCAGGTTTCTCGCGCCTGGGTTAGCTCGATCCGATTTCGTTTTTCGTTCATAGATTTTCTGTCACTGCCGTGGTCTCTGCGGTCACCAACCGGA
Source organism: Sporobolus alterniflorus (assembly GCA_008808055.3). Lineage (NCBI taxonomy): Eukaryota > Viridiplantae > Streptophyta > Magnoliopsida > Poales > Poaceae > Sporobolus > Sporobolus alterniflorus. The sequence goes on from VSTD030002166.1 coordinate 4,895, forward strand.
CTTGTTTTTCACCGAATCTTTTGCCGCCCAAGGGTGCCAGCCCAGTTTCAAATTGGTGCTCCGGTCCCGCTCAAGACCACCGCTTGGATTTTTCCGGTGTCGCCAACCGAAATTTGTTTCCCCACAGCAAGTACTTGTGTGATTAAATCGGTCTTATTTTTGATTCATTGGTTTCAATGCTTGAGTTTTTCTAGTGTCTTATCATGTTTTTGTGGTGAATTTTTTTGGTCACGTCCAAAAGATATTCGATGAAATGCTCATGATGTTGTAAGAGTTGTCGTGAGGGTTTTTGCTTTGATTTTTGGATTTATTTGCATCTAGCCGTGCTTCCGCTTTGATTCAAAGTTATTAACCCGGTTTTGAGGACTAGTAGTTTTTCAATAGCTATGTGATTTTAACTGAGTTAGAAGAGAGACACGTTGTGTCTGATTTGAGACATAGTCTAAGTTTTCTTGAGCAATTTTGATTGACTCTTATTCACCCCCTCTGATCGTCTTCTTTGGTCCTTCAATTAGTATCAGAGCCGGTTTGATCACTAGTTGACTTTAACAGACTTTATGAATTGATGACGAGATGGAGAAATGTGTTGCCAAGCTTATGGTCTTTAATGACAAGAACTTTAGTTATTGAAAGAACCAAACTCGCAACTATCTTCTGAGCCAGGGTCGTACTATTTGGGAGATCATACAAGAGGCGTATATGATCCCGGCGACGCTCAACAACGTGACCCAATGTGAGCTGCAAAAGTATGAAAACAACTATAAGTCTCTTAATCTCATTACTACTGCTCTAGGTAAGAATGTGTATGATATAGTCTCACATTTAGAAATTGCTCATGATGTATGGCTTAAATTATGCAATACTTATGAGGGTCCTTCTAAGATTAAGTCTTCGCATAGAGATACTTATAATTGATAGTATCAGACTTTTTTCTCATAAACCTAGTGAATCATTTGATGATTACTTTGCTAGGTTCGAGTCCATTATGAGTAGCTTAGGTTCTTATGGTCCTCTTGCATATTCTGATAATGAACGTGCTAAATAATCATTGTATGCTCTTGATGACTCTGTGTGGGGTATGAAAATAAATGCTTTGGAAGAATATGCTGACTTTGCTACCCTAGACACTAAGAAATTATTTAGCAATCTTAAATCTCATGAAATATCTCATAAATGTCATACAAATTATGATGCTTCTTTCTTTAGTAAAGCTTTGATTACTAGTGCTCGTGTTGGTGGCTATGATGCTAACCGCACTAATACCACTGTCTCATATGCTTTGTAGTTTGCCTTGTTCTCTTTAGCTGTAGCATCTGATGAGCAGTATGAGAGCTTCCTCAATGATGAGATTGCTCTGCTAGCGAGAAAGTTCTGCACCTTGCACAAGTTCTGAAAGGAGAGGAGGAGGTCACCTAGGGGCTGCTTCGAGTGCAGCGACACCACCCACTTCATCGCCAACTGCCCCATGAGAAAGAAACTCGACTCCTCCAACAAGTATAACAACAACAACAACGACGACGACAACAACGACGACTCCAACAACAAGGACGACAACAAAAAGAAGTACCGCTTCACGGAGAAGAAGAAGAAGAAGAAGTTTCAAAATATCATGTCCCGAGCGTGTGCTGCCTTGAGCGACTTTGACTTCTCCAATAACGACTCCTCTATGTCAGAGGAAAATGAGAAGGTCAAACGCAAGTAAGATGATTTCACATATCTTTGCCTCATGGACAAATCTTTGAGAAATATCTTCAACTCTGACTCCGATGTAAGTGATGATCTATCTCACGAGTGTCTTTTCTTTAGAGTCGTCGAGCTTTAAAGTATTTTGTGCAATCAGAATAAGTTGCTTTGTAAGGTTTTTTTGTGAGAGCAAAAAGTTGAATCTTGAATTTAAAAGTGCTTTTTCTGAAATTGCATCTCTTCAGCCAGTTCATGATAATATAAGTGCTAAATTATGTGATAATTATAAAATAATCATGGTGAACTATGTTGATCTGTAGTTAGTGTATTCCCATGTTGCAAGTCTGTTTGATAGTGCAATGTTAAAATTTAGAGAGCTCAAATCTCATTCCACGTTATTTGGTGGTTGCACGAGTTGCTCGGTGTAAATACATTGCCAGTTTTCCTCTTTTTCTTTTTCAGGACTTAACAAAATTTTCACAGTGCGGGCCTCCCTCTCTGTTTTGAGTACATAGAAGACTATAACAATGACAAATAAACTTAGATGGGTGATGTAGAATTGTTCCAGTTTTCCTTGACTAATACTAACAAGTGACAACACATTAGAAAAACAATCAATAGCTACTTTTCTTTGGAATACAAATATTAAAAAATAATTACAGTTTAGTATGTTACCCAAGCAGCGGGTGGCTGTTGTTCAATATATTTGTGGTCTTATGTTTTTTTTAGAGCTCTGACGCAGCGGTACAAAAGACACAAAGCTGCATGCACTAGCTGACGCTTTTATTTAATCTGTCCAGATATACCTTACGTCACACCCAACAAAAAACACGAGTTGGTTGTTTCAGAGTGTCAATCACCTTTTTTTTCTTTTCAGATTTTGCATTTATGACATTATGATATTGCGGTGTTTCTGGGGTACATCTAAGATTTTCTTTAATTTTAACCGTTAATTTTTATTATGTCATTAATAAATTAATAATTTTGGTATCTGATCCATACTAATTTGATACTGATCTACCATTTAAAGTACCTCTCAATAGATATCATCCTATTTTTAACAATTAGATCTAGACAAATAAATAACTTAAATTAATTGTGTAGCAAAACTTTGGTGACCAAGATCTAAAGAGTAAAAAACTATAGAAGATGCATTGCCTATCATCATTGCTCATCTATTTACATGTGGGAGTTGGATACCCATTATTCTTATTCATGATACTCTATAAAGATTTTTTTTTTGCAACCGTTGCAATATGTTCTGGCTCAATGGTTTGATGAAGATCAGTGCTAATAACTCCAGAATCGTTTCCAGTTCAGGATGAAATGGAGGTGCCATTGCAGGCCATAACAAACAATCTGCTGTGGCTTTTAGCTGCGATATGGGTCATTCAGCAGCAGTAGTTTATGCGATGGCTCGGATTTATTCGAATTCACACTCCGTCAATTTTCAGATCCAGGAACATTCGAACCGTTTTAGCAATCCATCAATGCATACTCTGGTCCCTTGAAGGCCCTGTGTTCATATGGCAAGGAGCCCTGTGTTGAAACGTGAGGAGGCCCCGTTTTAGCTGCGATATGGGAAGGAGCGCTGAACGACGGAATTCACGCATGCAGGCACGCTTCACGCATTGGTAGGAGTTGTTGATTCATGCATGCCCAGAGTTATTGTTCAAACGAAATCCCTCTGCTGGGACTATAAGAAACATTTTAGGCACATTGGTTTGATAACGATAAAACACAACATTTCATTAAAAAAAACGATAAAACACAATACTTCATAAAAGCAAATCTCTGAGATTTCAAGGGAAACAGCGTGACACATTGGTAGGAGCGTTTTGCAGTTGGTGAACGAGGGAATTCACGCAGGCACGCTTCAAGGCCCACAGTTAGTTGGTGGTGGAAGCACAGGATCGTGAAACACGAGAACGATAGCCAGCCTACCAAGAAACGACAAGCAGATGGCTGAGGCTGAACGTCGGCCACGATTGGGTACAGACCGGCCACTAGTCATACGCGCTGATCGTGGCCCGGATTGAAGATGATGAGCGAGCAAGGCAGCCAGACTCACCGCTGCTCTATAAAAAGATGTATGCCATGGCTCTGCCTATTCAGTACACAACTTTGAAGCTTGCAAATTCAAAGCTTCTCTAAGCTTGCTCCAGTGTGAGAGCTTAATTGTGAGGACAGGTAGGATGGCAGATACAGCGGTTAGCATGGCAAGGTCACTAGTTGGGAGCGCCATCGGCATGGCGGCCTCTGCCGCTGCCAAAGAGATGAGCCTGCTGATTGGTGTCCGAAATGAAATATGGTAGGTTTTCTGGGAGCAACAAATACTTCTTAAATACTAGGATCGATTTTCATTCAACTTATGAATGCTACCAGGTTCATCAAAGATGAGTTTGAGACTATGCAAGCTTTCTTGAGGGCCCCCGAAGTGAGGAAGGAGAAAGATGAACTGGTGAAGGTTTGGGCTAATCAAGTGCGAGATCTGGCGTACGACATTGAAGATTGTCTTGAAGAATTTTCTGTCCACATACAGTGCAAGAGCCTTGTTCGTCGGCTGATGAAGCTCCGCTACCGCCACCGAATCGCTATCCAGATTCGGAGCCTCAAGTTAAGAGTTGAAGAAGTGAGTAACAGAAACATGCGTTATAATTTGCTCAAGTCTATTCCTTCCACCAGCATGGAAGAATCAAACAGAAATGTTGAGGCTATCCGGTACCAAGCTGCTCACTATATTGATGAGGCCGAACTTGTTGGCTTTGTCGGCCCTAAAAATGACGTCCTTGATCTCATATCAAACAGTGCCAGTTCTCTGGTCGAGGTCATTTGGATCGTTGGAGCCGGTGGTCTTGGCAAGACTACACTTGCAAAGAAGGTATATGAAAGCTCACAAGTCAGCGACAAGTTCACATGTTGCGCTTGGGTCACGGTTTCACAGGTATTCAGTATCATGGAGCTCATGAAGGAAATGATTCATCAGCTATTAGGCCCAGAGTCATTGAAGATGGTATTGGATCGACGTACAGAGTTGATATTAAATGAGAGTTGCCTTGCTGATCACCTCAAGAATGGCCTCAAGGAGAAAAGGTATTTTCTTGTCCTTGATGACTTGTGGACTGTGGAAGCATGGGACTGCATTAAGCCTACCTTTTGGGGGAACAACAATCATGGTAGTCGAGTTGTAGTAACGACAAGAAATGGTGACCTAGCAGTACAATCCAACTCATCACTCACATACAAACTTAACCCACTAGGAAAAGAAGATGCTACCAGTCTTCTACTCAGAAAGACAGGTATAAGTCTTGGTGATATTAGGAAAGGCAAAATGGAAGAAACATTTGATAAGATAATAAAGAAATGTGGAGGTTTGCCACTTGCAATTGTCACCATAGGAAGTATCCTTGCCACAACAAATTTAAGTGAGTGGGAAACATTATACAATCAACTTCCATCAGAACTTGAGGTAAACCCAAGCCTTGAAGCTATGAGAGGTTATTCTGATGAGTTACAACCACTTGCCATCCCATCTTAAACCATGCTTTCTGTATTTAAGCATATTTCCAGAGGATTTTGAAATCCATAGGAGGCGACTGGTGGATAGATGGATAGCAGAAGGGTTTGTTGGAGATAGGTCTGGGATGTGCATTGAGGATATTGGAGATAGTTATTTTGATGAGCTCATTAGCCGAAGTATGATCCAACCCTCAAAAGTGAATATAGAAGGAGTAGTCAAGAGCTGCCAGGTCCATGATATCACACGTGATATAATGGTTTCAATTTCTAGAGAGGAAAATTTTGTGTTGGTAGCAGGGGATAACAACATTCAAACGTCAGAGAATATGCGCCATGCATCGATCCATGGAAATGAGTGTTCAAATATATGCTTGGATTGGGGTCATGTCCGTTCATTAACCTTTTTTGTTAAGAGACCCTTGGAGCTTGAGACTCCACTTTATCTCCCCCAACTAAAGATGCTAAGAACCTTGGATCTAGTGGATGCAGAATGCATTATAGGCTCACAAAAATATATGAACAGCATAATGAAGTTGCCTCACTTGAAATATCTGAATGTCCGAGGAAGTTTTAGAGGCTACTCAAATATTTACACACTTCCAAGATCAATTGGAAAATTACACGGTTTACGAGTTCTAGACACAAGAGGCAGCCATATTTCAAGACTACCAACTGAGGTTACCAAACTTCAGAATCTCTGTAGCCTCCGTTGTAGTAAGGACTCGGTTATGTCGGGGTTTGACCCTAGCAAGCCGTTAGATGTTGTGAAGAAGGCATTGTGCTTGCCTATCAAGTTGACTGTAGTTGATCATAAAGATCGTGACAGAATGATCGCTGAGGTGCACCGGGCCTACTGTAGCAAATTTTCCAGAACATGGGGTGTGCGAGTGCCAAGAGGAATCAGCAATTTGAAAGCATTGCAAATCCTGGAGGTGGTTGATGTCAAAGGCACTAGTACCAGAGCAATTGAAGAGTCGGGTAAACTAAGTGAACTACGAAAATTAAGTGTGACAACTAACGGTTCGTCAGAGAAAAAATGCAAGGTATTCTGTGAAGCCGTTCAGAAGCTACCCTCCCTCCGTTCCCTCAGCATTTCATCCATTGGATATGTCTTACCTTGGGGAACGCTTGAATGGCTCTGCTATGCTTCCTCCATGCCTCCCCTTGAGAAAATAATGTTGTGGGGACCTATAAGAGTGATGCCTGACTGCGTTAGGAACCTCACACGGCTGGTGAAAATTAAATTAATGTTTAGCGAGCTAGAGGAAGGCCAACTTGATTTACTTGGGAGACTTCCCAAACTTATGCACCTCCAGCTCACTGGTGCGTATAGTGGGAAGAAATTGATAGTCAGACAGGGAGAGTTCCGGAATCTAAGGAAACTTACTATTTGGGGGGTGGGAAGCGAACTGAGCGAGATCAAATTTGAGGAAGGCGCCTCGCCCCAGATGAGAAGCATTCAAATCTCTATATGCAAATATCTATCAGAGATGAAAGGTATCAAGTACCTTCCAATGCTCAAGGAGATTTCCCTCATTGACATATCCGTGGTGGCGGTTGGTCCGCTGCAAGAGGAAGTTAGGGAACACCCCAATAAACCCGTGCTGCGACTACGGGACATGATGGGGGATAGCAGAGGTCCCGACGAATTTTTCGAAGCTATGGAATCCCTTCCTGACGACACTGAGGAGCCAGCGACAGGTCAGTTCTTAGCTTCTCTGAAGCGCACTAGCTTTGTTACCAACTCAGATGCCTTCCGCTTCCGCTTACTGACAGTTGTCTTTTCTTGTCTTCACAGTTAAACCAAGCGGATAATATGTGCTGCGCTCTTCTTGCTGGCACGTGCCTTCTTCTTCGCCTCAGCTCAAATGAAGCTATTTTCCCTTGCTCCCTTTTCTATATGATTTCTTCGATCCTACCTGCGTGCTGCTAGCAGCGCACGGTACTGTTTCCATGAGCAGTTTTATTTTAATTTGATCACCATGTTGTTAAGTTGTGATTTATCATTTGCATGTGTTAAGATTGCGCTTATTTTCCCT
>VSTD030002167.1:0-12131 GCA_008808055.3 Sporobolus alterniflorus
GAGCCAAGCTGATCTCCCGCTCAAGGTTCTTCGCTCGTGTCTTCGAGGTGATGGACATGCTACCTCTGAAGATCACGTTGATCTCCCTCATCTGCTCATCATCATCGGGGGGATTTGCCTAGTGGTGTTCGCCCCGGCGGGGCTCCTAGGCCACCGCTGTTGCTGGTGGTGACATCTTCTTGTGATCCAGAAAAGTTTTGCACTCTTCCAAATCATGTCTCGAGGTGCGATGAATCTCGCACCACTTCTCTACGTCGTCAGGGCGACATAAATGCCTCCTCTCCTTCTGGTCCGAGGACTACTCCTAGCGATTTTCACGGTATTCATGGTCTCTGTGATCCTTGTGATCTCCCCGGTCAGTCATGTTGACTTCCCGGTCATCCTGCTTCTTCTTCGGCCCCTTGCCACGAGACTCAAGAAGTCGAGCCCAGGCTTCAAAAGCCTCGATACATGTGTCAGCCACCACGAGCAAATCAGCCACCATCTTGGGCTTCTTCATGGCGATCTCCTCCATGGTCTTGATGTCACTGACTACATCTCGAAAGGTATTAATGATCTCAATGTCTTGGATGTACGGGATAGCATTCCTGACATTGCAGAAATGTTTCACATACTCCTGAAGACTCTCATCATACTTTTGTCTGATGGTCTTGTAAGTCTCAGCAGTAGATGGACGCTCGTACGCTCCCTAGAAGTTCCTGATGAACATAGCACATAGCTAATCCTAGGTGTAGATTGATCCCTCAGACAGGTTGATAAGCCATGATCTGGTCACACCGGACAATATCATGGGCAGATAGTTGTCCTTTACCCGATCGTCTCCTCCTATGTCCTCGATGACAATATGGTAGACTTGAATGAACTCCTAAGAATTGTTGGAGCCATCATATTTGTCGATATGCCCGACCTTGAATTTATTTGGCTAGACAACCTGCCTGAGTGATGGAGCTAGAGCACGGAAACCACCCGTCCCTGATGGGGTAACATCTATTGCTAGAGAACATCATAGAGGGGTCAACAACCTTGCCCTGAGATGCCTCCGATCGTCAATGATGTTGTGATGGTCTTCACGGCCACGACCACACTCTCTAAGGTATCGATTCTGAGTAATCCACCACCGCACGTCGTTGTTGGCTAAATGACGGTTGCCGCTTGCTGAAGATGCTGCCTCACTTCGGGCTCTCTTTCTCCGATCATTTGATCGGTTGTCGATGGATGGTTCCCCTCGAGGGTTGTCGGCCGATCGCTGCGCTACGACGATATTCACCACCTCAGCCCCTTCCTAAGCCAGTGCAACAATGGGAGAGCCTTCATGTGTCATCCGTTGGATGGACTCCATGATAGTCTAGAGCCGAATGGTGTTGAAGTATGGATTCAGATTTCGGATCATTTCATCATTGGGCGTTCGAGCATCGAACACTTCTGATCTCCCGATGGTGGGATATCTGCTAAAGCTGTTCTGCGAAGGCCCTCCAACCAAGGCCACCATAACGATGAGGCGGCCCTCTTCGGTGGGGTTCCCACGAGTACTTTCCCTGATCTCAGGGTAATCATCAGCTGAGTCTTGATCGGGGGTCGCTGTCGATGAGGATGAGCTCGATGCCCCAACCAATGGCTGGAGGATGGACGTCACTATCGGAATGCCCCGAAAAATCTTGATGGTGTGGATATGCTGCCCTCCATAAGGATCTGAACCTGAGCAGGCACCACCTATAGTATATGAGATGGCTGAGAAACATGGAGCTTGTCCATAAATCAGCGCAAGGCGCTCTAGTGCTGGCCCTAGGGACAGCATCCGGAGATTTTCATCTTCTCCGACAGCAAACATCAATGACCCAAAGGTGAATAGAGTGTCACAAAGGAATTTGACGTCGAACGCCTAGGGTGCCATGATCTTTTCGGATGGATCTTGAGTGTTTCCCCTTTCCTGGAGCGCCTCTGTCAATGTCTCATCATCAGATAATTGTGATAAGGATCGGGAGAAATGTGACAATGCAAGATCAATCTCAAGGATGAACACAGCGGTTTTAGACTCGTTCAGACCCTCTCGTGCAGTAATAGGCATACGTCCAGTTTTTACTGTATTATTCTGTAAAATTTGATGCCCCTGATAGATTGTGAGCTGCTACTTATATAATCAAGAGAACCAACTCATAGATACGGTAGATTTTTGATTTCGTTATAATCCCTATAAATACGTACCCGATCAGGACTCTAGCTAGGGTTATGTTCAACCTCGTGAGTCATCACAGTCATTAGGCGCCTGGGCAGGTAAATATTTATGGTATCATCCAAAGTAAACAGAGACTTTCAAGCTATCCAACTGAGCCAAAGGGAACATCTCAACTTTGCAACGATCAGCTCAAAACCATAGCGAAGTATTATCCATGTGGTTCACTATTTTGCACCACCTTTTTAGCCCAAGCAGTCCACACTCCACTGGCCTTGAATAACCTTACTTCCACTTCAAGGTCTAGTCCCTCTCAGTCTCATGGACAGGGATGGATGGCCTGTGTGTCATGTGCGCAAGACGCAAGTGGAAAAGGAGAGCGCGTTTCTCACCGGCAGAACCATTCCTCGTTAGGTGCATCACATGCTGCCACTCATGTGAAACTTCAACGATCAGCTCACACCCTGAAGAAACCACTGAAAGAAACGTGTCTCCTCACGTACTCTCTGCTCTGCATTATCCAATGTTTATGCCATGCATTGAAATAAGGCAATGGATGAATTATTTGGACATGCTAGTGCAAGTCCCTGTCATGGGCCAAAGTTGGTCACGCTTTTGGGGAGTGAAGAGGATCTTTGGTAATGGGCACGGCCAGTAAAATATGGTTCATGTGTGATAAGCTCTCAGCTCTTCTTTTGGGTGGACTTGATGAGTCCTGTTCATTGGCATCAATCCAGATCAAAATGATGCAGGTGAAGGACTTCTTTTTTAGGATTGTGTGGCGTATTGTATGTGAGGTGGTAAAAAAAAAGCACCAAGGCCAGTATTTTTTCCCCTCTCATCAGCAGCGTCAGGCAGGACTGTAAAGAGATGTGAGAAAAGCTGCATCTTTTGTTTGACAGCATATACATATCTCTGAAACCAGTCCCTTTTGGTCATCACGAAATCTTCAGGGGACACGGTACAGGAGGGGGGTATCTTTGGAAAGAATCCTCTCGGTCGCCATGACGAAAAAAAAATCCTCCAAATTCCGTCAGAAAACAAATTTAGATGATTACTTACCTTTTGTATTCACGTGAGATTTTAAATGTCAATTTCTTGGCGGTTTTGGCCTGTGGTATGAAAAGGACAGGAGAGGGGGAGAGAACGAGAGGTGCCTGATTGGTCCTTGTCTTACTACACATCCGAGGCGCACGGATCTTGCAGGTCGTCAAGTTCAGAGTCAGGGAGAAAAGTTATCCCTCCTAGAGTATCCTACACCGATTCTTCCCGGCCTGCGCATCCGATCTCGCCACTTCACATGAGGATCTCGTCACTCGGACAGGGCTTCAGTTTAAACCTCCGCACTGATCCCGTATCACGGCAGAGTTAATGCAAAATCTAACGAAGATCTGCAGCTGCGATGAACAGTAATGTCGTTGGCAGGGGAGGAGGATGGTCCATTTGTGAATGAATGAATCTGCACGCCCGGCCGGGGGCCAGTACTGACGGATTTGTGTGTGAAGCAGCGCTGCCAGTGGTAAAGCAGCGGCCGGGAATGTGAGAACCGAGGGAGGGAATGAATGCAATCAAAACATTTCCTGGTCGTTCGGGCCACCGGCTCTGTGGTTTGCAGGAAACACAGGCCGCTGCTGTATGCAGCATTGTTACTAGGAGTTTCTGGCAGTAATAAGTACTCGTAGTCAAGGTTTTGGGCGGAAACAAGGGAGTATTTTGCAGTATGGTTTTTTGTCCGAAATTGCACGATCAAAAAAAATGAACGAACCTATTTTGAAAACCTGTGGGACAGCGATGAGCGCCGGTGCTTGCTCTGATAAGACTGTTGAGAACTCATAAATGCGACTCTCTAGCACGCAGCATAGCATAGCTTAGCCCTCCCCCCACAACGTTCCTCTCCAGTCTTCATGGCATTTCACTCTTTCCGGATGGTACTGAGTTATCAGAGCATCCTAGCTTGCACGTACACGATCTTTCCATTTCGTAGGTCGGACTTTTTGCCGAAATTTACTCATGTCTTCGTCGTCGTGTACCAGGATGCAGGCATGCTGCTCTTGGTAGTGTGTGTAGGCAAGGCGCGGTTTCCGGCGATTCCTGCACCGCAATTTATTCCGTGATGAACGAAGAAGTAGGGAGGGTGGTCCGTACGCCGAGAACAGTCCTGTACATTTGAGTCTGTGTGCGGCGTGAAGGAGACAGTTGGGATTAGATGCATCCAAAGAACTGATAGCCACGATCGAACGGGGTTTCGCATTTCCGGAATTAATATGAGCGAAATCGTGGACCATGTAGATAGAAAGAAAGAGAGAGGGAGGCGCATTATTAATTAGTTTACTCATCAAAGTAACGGTATAATATTGGCAACCAGGACAGGCCCAGCTCTCATGTGTCCAGAGCAGAGAGGGAGGAAGAGGGCGACGGGGCAGTATAAATTTTGAGCAGGTGTGGCTTTCCCATTCGGTGGTGCCTTGGCCTCACAAGTCACAGCCATACAGAGATCACACACAGCCCAACACGGGTAAGCAAGAAGAGAAGAGAAGAGAAGAGAAGGCAGTAGTAGCTTGGGCGGGCTAGTGCTTTAGCTGCTCGCTACTCCAAAGAGTCTTGACTAGGGTCTCCCCTCAATAGCTTCCAGAGCTCAGCTTCTTCGCTGCGAGCGAGCTCCGCGAGCAGCTATCACCCGTTGCACCGGCCGAGCGAGCAGCCAGCCAGCCGTGGAGGCCGATCACGCGGCGTCAGTGAGCTCGACAAGCAGCAGCTCGATCGCCGCCTTGGCGTGCGAGCGATGGAGGAGCAGCTGAGCCCGGTGGCCGTGACGCACCTGCTGCAGCACACGCTGCGGAGCCTCTGCACCGGCGACGCGCCGCCGCAGTGGGTCTACGCCGTCTTCTGGCGCATCCTCCCCCGGAACTACCCGCCGCCCAAGTGCGTTACTTAGCTCCTTTCTTTCTTCTTTCCACAGGCTGCTGCTAATTGATTAACTTAACGTGCACTCCAAAACACGTGTTTCTTCGCTCTGACTGACTGCCTGGTTGCTCAATCCTTTGACCACACCTAGATGGGATCTCCCTGGCTCGGCGTATGACAGGACCAGAGGAAACCGGAGGAACTGGTACGCACACATGCTTCTTCTTTTTCTTCCCTTGGCCGCTTCGTGTAGTTACCGGCTTCTTCGAGTCGATGTAAAAGATGTTGGGTGTTCTTCTTCCGACGAGTTTCACCTAGGATCCTGGCATGGGAGGACGGGTTCTGCAACTTTGCGGCCACCACCTCTGCCTCGTGCGGCCAAGACGGCGCTGCTGCGTACGCTGGTGGGGGCGACTGCGAGGCGGCAGCTGTGCATCATCAGCAAGAGGCAGCAGCGAACCAGCAACAGGGCCTGCAGCCGGAGCTGTTCTTCAAGATGTCCCACGACATCTATAACTACGGCGAAGGGTAGGTGGCCGCTTGACTGCTACTACTAGTCCACAACTGTAAACAACCACGGTTTCTTACTAAGTAGTGGTCAGTTAATGACGATGGTGGCTTTGCCTTCTTTTTCTCGGTTCCTTCCTGGTGCAGGTTGATAGGGAAAGTGGCGGCAGACCACAGCCACAAGTGGGTGTTCAAGGAGCCCCCGGAGCAGCAGGAGACAAGCCTCATCTCCTCCTGGAGCAACGCTGCCGACTCTGTAAGCGTGTCCCTAATTAACCACACTGGTCTAATACCAGTAATAATCACTTGCTATTGCTTGAGTGGTTGTTGTCACTGTATAAATCGACCTGTGCGTCGTGTACGGCGTGTGTGTGTGTTTGCAGCATCCGAGGACGTGGGAGGCGCAGTTCCAGTCCGGCATTCAGGTACACGACTCTTTTAGGCCTTGACAAACCGCAATCCCGCCGGGCAGGCTGCTACTAGCCTCTGCGCGCCACAGCTAGCTACTAGCCAGGGCTGGGTGATACGGCTGCCGTGACCTGACTCGCGCTTTTTCTTGTCTTTTCACCTCGCGTGTTCCTTGCTTTGCTCTGCAGACCATCGCGCTGATCGGTGTCAGGGAGGGCGTCGTGCAGCTCGGCTCCATGAAAAAGGTTTGCTCCGTCCACACCGGTCATTTTCTGATGTTGCATCCCCGGAGAACCGAGACGCGCGCGGCATCAGCATGTGCGCAGCGTATCCCCCTTTGCGCGATGCGAGATGGCCGTCAAATTAAGCTCATACGTACGGTTATACCGGTATTGCCGATGTGTCGTTGCATGGCTACGACGCGCTGATGCTTCGCCTTGTTTCGCTTGTGCTGGATGCTATGCAGGTGGCGGAGGACCTGAGCTATGTGGTGATGCTGCGCCGCAAGTTCGGGTACCTGGAGAGCATCCCGGGGGTGCTGCTCCCGCACCCGTCGTCGGCCGCCGCGTTCCCGGGCGGCTGCGGCATCCCGCCGCCAGACCTCGCGGCGTGGGCGCCGGGCCTGATGCCGCCGCCGCACGCGGGGTCGATGGACCTCTACGACCCCTACGGCGGCGCCGCGGCGGCGTCCATGCACATCATGCCGTCGATGAGCAGCCTGGAGGCGCTGCTGTCCAAGCTGCCCTCCGTCGTCCCCGCCCCTTCTCAGCCGCCGCCGCCGCAACCGGCGTCCGGGCCCGCGCCGACAGGCGTGGCGCCGGGAACGGCCAAGGAGGAGATGGACGAGTACGTGCAGCAGTGCCACCATGGCATGGACGTCGCGCCGAGCAGCAACGGCGGCGGCGAGAGCTCGAGCGCCGCGGCCTCGATGTCATCCTACTTCGTCGACGTGGGCGGCAAGCCCGGCGAGGGGTTTTAATTAGGACTTTTAGCTTAGCGTGTCTTGCGGGTGGGTGCATTGGCAGCGGCGCGGTCGTTGTGTGCCGTGTGGGCTTCTTCTTCTCGATCTGTAGCGCCAAATCAGTCGGTCAAGCAATCGTATATCATCGATCGTGTATTAATCCTGTCTTCTGCTGTTCCGCACTGCTGACACGAGGAGTAACAGCAACTAGCAACGGTAGGGACACGCATGGCCGTACATGCCACGTTGTTGGTCGTGTATTATCCTGTCTTGTGCTGTTCCGCGCTACTAACACACCGAGTAATAACAAGTAGCTACAATAGGGACACGCATGTCCGTGCTTGTGTATACGTACGCGTCAACGGGGTCCGTGCCTCCTTCCCCGTTCCTTCGTATCGTATCGTACATGAACGTACCTGCCGCGACGCAAGCCTTTGACCGCACTCAGCTCCGCTCCATGGGCCCCGATTGCCTCCGCCGTCCCCGAGTCATGTATCCAACGCCCAACGAGCATCGGATCTGACCGTGTGTGTTGCACGACCGGCTAGCCCTCTCTGCCGATCCGGTCGAGCGCACTCCGTGACGAACTCGTGGTACATGCGCGCCGACGAGCGAGCGAAACGAACGCGTCCGCTGTGCAGGCAACAGTGCCCGTCTCCGATCCCGAGCAGCCGATCGAGTAGCTTTGCGCGCGCACAGGAACGAACGGCGTTGCGCGCGCCACTCAACAGCGCGAAGGCTGGTCGCCTGCCAAAGGAGCCGTACCGCCACTGCGCGCAGCAGAAGCCTGGCCCGCACTGCACAGCCGCGCCACAATCATCGTCGTCATCACCAGGCGGATCCATCGTCCCCAGCCAGCAGGTGAAGAGAGAAAGGCTCCTTCCATCAACGGATCGCGCGGCGCTGTCGACGGCCAGCCAGGACTGCGCTGAAGAGACTGTAGAAGTGTGGGGCGTAGTCGCGGAGGAGTTTTCAGGTTCAGTGATTCAGTCCATGGCAACGATGGATGGGGCGGCTGGTCTCCCTCCCTCCCTCGTTGTTGGTCCCCGGGGATCGGAGAGACTCCGGCCCGGGTCCGGGCCCGCGCGCATCATCATGACTCGCTTGGTTTTGATGGATTATTACCGTCCAGCGAGGCTTATTTCCTGTGTACTCAGCAGCGTTCGCGGTTCACGTACTACTTTTGCGTTTGCGTACTCTTCTTCCGAGTACTACCGAGAGTTGACTCCGACCGCTCGAAGAATTAAAATGCTGAATAATTAAAGATAGAACTATCTAAGTGCGCATGCGTTGATGCGGGTTCACTATATAATACATATAGAAGTATTTACATCTTCTTATCTTCAACTAAAAAAGTGATTTAGAAGTATTTACATCCACAAAAGTTATCATAGAAACAAGAACAAAAAAATAACTTAAACATAAGTATGGTGTACAAAATAATAGCTAGCTCTATGCTGGAAATCTAAAGTCAGCTAACGTCCCGGAAACCAAAAAAAAAGATTTTCCCATCAGCTTCCTTAAAACCAAACCCGGGTATTAATCATAGAAATTGCAACTTCCGTGTAGGGGAAAAAGTAAAATATATGCAGACCGCCACTGGAAAAAATCAAGAGAACATAATGGACCAGGCTTCCCACATCCTGATTCTGCATCAACATCTATGCTTACCAAGGATCCAAGCATACTATTTCTGTCACTGAGATAATTCCTGATCCTGGGGTAATCCACAGAACATTATCAGCATAGTATCAAAGGGCAGAACTCTATCTAAATTTTGTTCTTCATCATACAACAATGACAATAGAGAACCTTGCACATAATTGACGTCTAAGTTGATTTGAACGTACTTTAGATAGAGGAAAAAGGCATCATACATTTTCCCACGAGCTAAGAAATATAACAATAATAGCCTGTTGCTAGCATCTTACTCCCTCCGGATTTTAATTATTGATGTCGTTAACTTTTTTGCGTAATATTTGACTATATGTTTTATTTAAAATATTATTTTTAATATATAAAATTATAAGTCATATTTTAAATTTCTTTAGTAATAAATCAAATCATAACAAAATGTGTGATAATTTTTTTAAAAAAATTGAATAAGACAAATGATCAAATATTACGTAAAAAGTCAACATCATCAACAATTAAAATCCGAAAGGAGTAAGTATGACATACCAAGTTAACGAATATAATATCTCATGAGCTAACAAAGCAATGAAATTCGATTTCTCTCTCTTTCATATAAGGAAAATATCATCATAAAGTTTTGCTTGGGTGTCCCAAAGAAACATGTTGTTTCAAGAGTTGGACATGAGAATTAAAATGTTGAATAATTAAATAGTGCATAGAAAATAAGGAGTAAAGAATAATAGAGATAGAAAAGGTGTTGTATTGGAAAACGAGAATGATATGTTTTTTAAACAAATTTTGAATCATAGTGACATTTTTTTCACAGAGGGAGCAATTATTTTTCAATGAACAGTCATGGAATTAAAATCCTCCAAATTCAATGAACATTCGCCGGCCGGAAGGGCATCTTGGTCATTCCTCTATCCTCGGTTCTCATTTGTGTACATACGCGGACACGCCACGCCACGACACGCCACGGTCACGCTGGCTGAGTCAGCACGCCGGGAGAGAGAGAGAAATAAAGAGGAGGAGGAGCGAGCCGAGGCAGGCGAGAGAGCGCAAGCGCTCAAAGTTTCGCCGCGGAACCCCAGGCCTCACCTCGCGCTCCCTTTCCCTCCTCCGCCGGCCTCCTCTTCCTCTTCCCCGCGACTCGATCCAAGATGGTTAGTCTCCGCCAGCCGTCTCTGTTTCGATTGTACCTTGCTTCGATTCATCCCCTTTTTTTGCGATTTTTCTTGTTGGTTTGAATCGGCTTGTGCGGCAATCACTCCCGTATATGCTGTTTCCACTGTTGGATTTGTGAGCTACGCGGTCTAATCCGATGTGCGAACTGTTGAAATCTGATGGGATTTTGAGAAAAAATGATGCTGGTTGTTTGTGATGTGTGCGTTTCATTTGCAGTATAAGCTGGGGAGAGGAAGCCGGGAGAAGGTGCAGCAGTTCATGACCATAACCGGTGCAAGGTGCGGTTGTTTGATTCCCGTTGAAATGTATTTAATTTACCTGCCGTAGGGGCTGGGATTTTTTGAAGCGACGTGCATGGTAGCTGGTAGCTTAGTCAGTTATGCCAAATCTTAGGTTGGTAAATGTTGATGGGCTGTTTTAGGGTGAAAGTGTGCTTCATAATGTGCAACTTGTAATAAATGTGCTGCAAATCAATGTTGTGATGTGTTTGTTTCGAGGAATTTGTATCCTTGACCTAAACAATGGTTACTGGCTCTTTTATATCAATGCCATACACCATTTATCTGTTGGAGTTTATGGAAAGCAGGTCCATGTGTGTTTTATTATCTTATAAAATTGGCCTTTTTATCTAATTCACTGATCGACGTACCATTAGATAAAAAATTTAACAACAAAACACATCTGTTTTCATGGATGGATAGATCATAGGAAATTAAGCTGTCATTATTTGCTATTGCTGCAAATGTGAGTTGATCAAATCAAGGGTTACATAGATATCTATTTGGTCCAAATATTTGTGCTATGTTTTTCACTAATCAATTGAACAGCCTTGTAGCCAGTGACCTAGCTATTTATCGACATAACTGCCCCTTTTGCTTGGCTGGACCTATTGATTTAATCTTCTTCCAATAAGCCTCTGGGGCACACAGGTACAGGCATATTCCTTGTATAGTTGTACGTGGTCTATATCAGGATAAATGGTGCCAAATTTTGATATAGTAGAAAGTTTGTACGTTCTTTACCATATCTATAAACATAAATGTAGTTGTGCAGAAACCTTGTGAACTATTAATGCAACTTTCAAATGTGCTGACTTCTTTGTTTTATATCGATATTTGTTTTGTGTTTTAATATCGACTTGTAGTTGTCCTAAATGTTGAAATTTGCTTGTTTGCTTTATGAGTTCACTTGATAAGCTTTAATAAGTTTTTTTTTCTCTTAACTGATGCAGTGAGAAGCTTGCCCTTCAGGCACTGAAAGCTAGTGATTGGCACTTAGAAGGAGCTTTTGACTTTTTCTATAGCCAACCGCAGATTTCTGTAGCCAATACTCGGCTTCTTGAAGATATGTTCAACAAATACAAAGGTGTCTTATTGAACCCTTGAATTATTATTCCGTTAGCATGTACTACACAACATATTTCTAATTTACGCTCAGTATTTTGAGTTTCCATCGAATGCTTTCTTGGCATTAGTTGTCTTTTTTTTTTGGTTAATGTCAACTTTTCTTTCAGAACCTGATGCTGATATGATCATGGTGGAGGGAATATCTCAACTTTGCAACGATCTAATGGTAAGGAGCATTTACGTTTTAATATTAATATCCAATCTGTATTATTCACTCCTATTTCCACCTGATATGTATAATGCTTGCTCCATCTGATTGCAAATAACCAAATATAAATGCACTAGGGCATTGGTTTAGTTAGTACACAAGGCAGCATTTGACCAATAATTTCTGTCACGAAAGTTTTGCTGGTTGTGGAAATAAGATACTATCAGGAATTAAAATTTAGGGATGAATTTTGGCATTACCAATTTCATTTGGCTGATAAGCTTTTCTTATTCTTTGATATCCAACTCAGAAATTTTCTATTGGCATATACTCCAGGGATTTATTTATATTTACAATTGAAGGAAATACTTGCCTCCCCAACTTGCTTGGGACTAAAAAGGCTTGGTTGTTGTTGTTGTTGTAATCGAAGGAAATACTTGCTTAGCAATCTATTATACATTTTTATGTACAGAAAATTGGTTTGTCATTATCGTTCTTGTTAGCTGTAAGTTTTAGTTTTTTTTGGTTCAAGCAGGTTTATTTTAATATTATGGAAGAGAAAGGTCTTTCTAGTACAACATTGTTTTTTCTTCACTCACAAGACCAGGTCCTGCCAAACATAAGTTGGCTTTGTTGTTTGTAGCTTTTTTATGTATTGACCAATTGTTAATCTCACATTAACACTGTACTTGTTTTTTAATGGTCTGGGATGAGTTGTGTTTTGTGAATTTTCAACAGCTATTTACCCTTGTATATACTAGTTGATAACCCCGCGCGTTTCCGCGGGAAGAGCAACACACATTTAGA
>VSTD030002168.1:0-12131 GCA_008808055.3 Sporobolus alterniflorus
GTTTACATGATGCTACTTCAAACTTGATTTAGAGTTCACGCATCCCTGAAATCTGGCTGCTCTTTTGTGCAACTAGTATTGCTAGCTCAGTTACATTTCTTGTCATATATTGTAGCCCACTTCTGATAGACTTCACTTCCCGACCCTCCCTCACAGTGGTACTGGAGTCATGCTTTGCCTAGTCACGATTACATCCTACTCTAGCACCGCCGAGTCCTCGCAGTTTCTTGTCTACAGCTGAAACCTATGTAACACTAGATAATAATGTGAAGTAACTGTATTTGTACAAGTTAATTCAAGATTATCGTTAGGTGTTCTGGTTCAAATCCCACTGCTACATTTCCTGGAATATCTTTTTATCAGCTTCAACACAATTATAAAACTAGTTATTTTTTAAAAGTTCCTGACATGATGACGACACTGATGACTCTGGACTTTGCAGGAAGTCACGGCAGCCCTTGTTGCCGATGGTGTATCACAAGACAAAATTTTGACCAACTTCTAAAATGGTTTGCAGGCCTCCTGTAATTTATCATGATTCATTTGGCCTCATCATGTAAATTTCATTTTGGCATCTCAACCTCACTGTTATGTTCCATTGATTTATGAAGCAGAGTTTCAGAGCGGAACCATTTATGGGCAACCCTTATATGACCTTTTCCCTTGCACATAATAATTGTGCTTATGTATAAGCAGAACAGCTAACTTTTTCAGAACAGGTTTTTTTGTTATTATCCATCGACCATCTGGAATGTTGTTAGTCGAATCTCTTCGATGTGATGATACACAGGGCAGACACATGTGAGGTTGTAGCACACAACGTAACCAGGCAAGCGATACCTAATGCATCATCAGACCTAATCTTTTTCCTGGGACGAGGATTATCAGGGGTGTTGCCCCTGACCGTACTCTTTCAACTAGCCGGGGATAGGTATTTCGAAACGGAGGAGGGGAGAGGAGAGAGTAGTAGGCACGACGGTCCATTTCCAGTCATCAGAAATCAAAAGCTGGACAATCAAGTGATACACCTCTTTTTGAGAAAACTGCAGCCCCTTTCAGTTCTATCATTAGAAGTGCATAATTCAAGTAGAACAGGTACGACTGGCCACCTGATCCTTCAACTGAAGCCCCAGGAAAACAAGCTTTTCTTTGAAGGGTATAAGCATATTCAAGCCGCTGGACAAGAAAATTGTCACTTTAAATCACGCTACAAAAAAATATTGCATCTATAATTCTATATATCAATTTACATTTATAAAAGTAGCAACCCGAGAATATACACACTTCCAAAGCAACAAAAGGTCTAGGCTCAGGTATCCAATGAACATTAGAGGGTAGGTCTAACAAGTGTACACAATGAGCAGCAACGTTATACATCTGAACAAAATAAGACGCTGCTACGCTTGGAAAATAATTTATTAGCGCTAGCGCCCAATAAAGGACTGCCCTGGACAGTCTCTAGCCCAGTGTCCAGGTTGATTACATCTGAAACACACATCTGAGCGTGTGTTGCTGGCAGCATAACCATAGTTAACCGCCTGTGAAGCCTCCTGGTGCAGCAGTGTTTCCATACGTCTGGTGCTGGGGGCCAGTAGCCCGCCCTGGACTGTCTGTGGACCAATTCCTAGGCTGATTATTTACTATGTTCATTTTTACTCTCGTGGTTAATTTATTTTTAAATTAATCAGTGACAAGTAAAAAAGAGTACCTTCAGAAAAACATGTCTGGGTGAGCATTGATGGCAGTGGAGCCATAGTTGATGCCTGTCAAGCGTCCACCTGCTGATGGTTGGTGCCTAGCCTAGCCATATATATCTGCAAGGCAGTTTTGCACATTGTGCCCAGGGCGTCCAAAAGTTGTTACATTTCGTGTTCCTGATGGAGGAGTAGATATCCCGGTATCTATGTTTCCATGCTGCCAGACTCCGTTTGGCACAACTCCCAGCTCCTGAACTGTGTCAAACGCTGTAGAATTAGGAGAAGTTATTCTTGGCTAATTCTGAGAAGTGATTCTCTGAAATAAACTAAGGTGCTGAGAGCTGAAAAAGTAGTTTCTTCTGATTCTGAGAAGTGATTTTCTGTTCTGATTCTAAAAATTTATCATAGAGAATAAAAAAGAATCACTTTCAGTCATAGAATCACTTTACAGAAGAATTTAGAGCAGAATCAGAGAGAATTAGGAGTTGAAGCTATGCCAAAGAGGCCTGATTCTTACCATTAGTATTGATGGCATAGGCATCGTTTGAAGTAAGCGTACCAGGACTGCCTTGCGAATTGGTGAAACCAGCGTTAGGGGCGATTGCATGCTTGGGCTTGAACCCAAACCGTCCTGCAAAAGGTTGTCAATCAACCCAAGAAGAATGTGACTCTCTTTCAATGGATCCAATTTTTCAGCTTTGACAATGGTACATCTCAGACGCCGCTCATCGTTTTAGGTTTCCTCCTTGACTTTCAACTTAAATAGATACGTTTGCCAACGGGCCCCTTCTATGATCTCTGTGAATAACGCATCGTCTTGATTGACATTTCTTATTGAGAGAAGTTCTTGAGCAGGGCAGCCAAATATTTGCGCGCCAACATCTTGGAATGAAGTAACATAGGTAGTGCCAGTGTGATCTTGGATTTGGAATGTAACCAAGTACCTATACCCACAGTTTTCAAAGATCTTATTACCTTATTACATCTTTCACATTGCCACATACCATCACCATCCTGTATGACCTTTTTGTTACATGGCTTCCCATCTAACATCAACGGGCAAGCTGGATAGTAAAAGTTCTCAGAGCGCACATATGAAATTTCAGCCTTAATAGTGATCCAGTCTGGCGTATATGATTGTCCCAGATTTTCATCCCTGATCTGAGCAATTGTTTTACGGACAACATTCTGTCCTATATTAGATGTTCCATGAGATAAAGAAATGCAAGCAGCAGCTTTTCCTTCTGTTATATACCATTGCTTCAGCCTCTCCGCATCAGGAAAATCTGGATCTATTTTTAACTGGGTTGAATTGATTGTGCCCAGTGACCTGCCGCCAAAATCACTGAGTGACACGAACACGTTTCAACGCAAGTATAGGATTCAACCCAGAATCACACTTCAACTGTAGCTGTTTACCTTCAACATCACAGATGTGCCCAAGAGCTGAAGAGTTCTTTTCTGGGTTTCTGTGCCATTCTTCCTCATTATTGTAACTGCAGGTCCAACTGATGTAACAACACCAAGTAAATCCACCATGGATTTATTCTCTATGCTCTCTATTTCACTAATCTGCCGGAAATTGTACTGCTGCCGAGGGATGTTGAAATCATCACCTGTATAGACGTGGAGATATCTGGAATTATTTCCCAATCATTGTTCAAATGGTTATATTTCTTATTTGCAGCTTTCAAGTTTCCTCCAGATATTAAGTACACCTTATCAACCTCAATTAGATCATAAAACTGATGGACCCATTGGTTGAAGCATGTCACACGAATTTCTCCTCCGGCATCAAAGACATCGAATGAGAACGATCTTCCAACATTGTTGCTGCCCCAGTGTCGGACATGAGTCTTTGCAGCCACTCTAGCTTTGATTATCAGTTTCTGGTGCCGATTTGATGCATTTAATGCATTAATAGGGATGATACTGGGTGTAGAGTCATTCCTACAAGCAGGGCCTCTATTGATATAAACTGGAAGTGCTTGCTGGTACGAAGGCTGTTTGGGGCTCCCGTAACTATTACCAGGAGGGGCTAGGCCCCCATCTGTGGTTCGGTCTGCAAACCTTTGGTTTAGAGGGTTCAATGATGACTGCGGAAATATTAGCAGCACCAAGTTTTCGTTTACTGTGTTTTGTACTGACATTGTACCATAAGAGGCACCCGTGAACAAATTGTTTTGACCAGGTTCTACAGTGTGGCCAATAGAAGAACCAACCATGCCTGGAGCACCATTGCCATATGATAAATTGTTAGAAGCCTGCTCTGCCCTTGGAGCAAGCGAAGACCCAAGCATGCCTTGACCACCAGAATATATTCCACTATTACTTTGAGCAGCAGCAGGAGGTAACTTATGGTCTTGTACAGTTGTACTACAGTTCGACTTTGCGCTTCATTTTTTAGATAATGACTTTGTGCTTCATAGGGCCTGGGGCTACCAATTATGGCACATTCACTTTGCAGAATTTCGAGTTCCACAATGGCAATGATCCTGAGTACAGGGAAAGGTTATCAACTGAAATAACACAGATCCATAAATAATATATATCAATAATCTGAAGTTGTAAAGTAGGATATTTGCTCTTTCAACATTTGGTGAGTTTTAAACTGCATCATCTAAAAGAATTATAGGGAAAACTAATAAAACCAAAAAAACTAACAAGGTGTCAAGATCTCTCTCAAACTGTGTAGAAGATTGGCTCAATTCTATCCCTGCCAACCTATAATTGTAACTATTACCTCTGCTCTTTTTCATTTGTTGACCTGATAAGACTTTGTCGGTACCTTGAAGACCGGGTACCCTACATACAAGCTCTAAATCAAGACAAGGAGCAGAGCGTGCATTCACGCACTGCCACATAAGTTGCATCTGAGACGTTGCTCATCATTGTAGGTTTGGTTTTCTGTGTGACACCCCAGGGGTATCAAGGCATTTAGGGAAATTTCTGAGTAGAGGAGTCATGCCATTTGGCTCTTCAACTCCATATGCATGAAGAAACTTCCCTAAGGGCCTTGAGACACTGAGGTGTCACATTCTGTACAGTTGTTTAATGCATTCATGCAGTATGAGCTTCTCCTACTGTAATTAACGTAAATGAAGGTGCCAAGTTCGGAATGAGCTGGATTAATGGCATAATAGTTAATACACAAGTGATGAGATGGCAGCACATCAATTATTACAATCCAGCGCATACATTCTACCACCTGAAAATACATGCCTAGAATTGTACTAGTTTAACTGCGTACACTAGAACAAATAGGTTACAGACTTACTAATGGGAGCTCGTTTTTCAGTTCAGCTCACCCGAACCCATGCTGCTGACTTGATTCATTAATTTAAAATGACACGAAATACTACACCTTTTAACTGCAGAAACCATCATTGACGATGGGATGGACTGGTACATCATCACATAACAGAAGGTAGCGCGCACAGCAAATTACCAATGGTTACAAATTGAAAGATTGTGGCGTTCTCATCATGGGACGATTGCTAACAACACGAAAAATTAGGAAGGATGAACCCCACATCAGGCCGAAAGAATCAATTTACTCCCTCCGTTTCAAATTTAATTTGTTTTATCACTAAAAAAATTAAGACAAATGATCAAACATAATTGAAAGAGTCAACTACGACAATGATCTAAGAACTGATGGAGTATCATTTTTTTTGAACTAGCCCGTCTGATTGTTGCAGTGTAAGAAACAAACAGTAAACCCTACGAATCCCCACGAACTAAGACCCATACTTTTGACCCTGGATGGCGTTGCACAAGAAATCGACGAGGCGGACGATGGTGCCGACGCGGACGGTTCCGTCCCTGACGCGGTCGTTGTAGAGGGTGCCGAGCATGGACTGCTGCTTGTGGACGCCGTCGGAGAGCATCACGCGGTACCGTTCCGAGGACGCGTAGGCTGCGGTCTTGGCGGTGCCGACGGGGCACAGCTCCAGCACCTGCAGCACCGGCCGGATCGCCGACGGCCCGGCCCCCTCGGTCACCGCCTGGCGTCAGCTGTACGGCCTCCATGGAACCGGTCCCCTCCGCCGTCGGTCGAAGCCTCCGACAGGAGAGGAGACGAGGCGATTTGGGATGGGATAGTTAGAATTAGCGGAGGTTTTGGAATAAGCTATGGGCGTAAACCGCGGAAAAGGACGAAGGGTTGGAGGCGTACGGTTTCTTGAATCTCGAAGCTGTTGTACGGTGGAGATGTTGGTTCGGTTCATGGACCAGGTGTAGACGTGCACGGCGTGGTCGGGGTTTCAGTTTCCGAAAGCGCGCGCTCCGGAAGGAATGTTGGGGAGGTGGAGGAGAGAGAAGCTCCGTTCTCCGCGTCATCAGCTGTTGGGCTGGGCCTCTGTCGTGGCGTTTACTAATTGTTGTAGTTGTTAAATTTTTATTTATATTTGATCATTTATTTTATTTAATTGACTAGGTTTATATTTTTATTTTTTTAATAAACAAAAAATGGGCCTACAAAATTCAGTGGCATATATAGCACAAGATCAACGTTGGGACTATTTCTGTTCTTTTAGATCAAACATTTTTTTTCAGAATATGGAAATAAATTATTTTGTTCTTGTTACCATTTTAACAGCAGCATGTGACAAACTTTGGATGGAAGCATCATATATACAGATTACTATAGTTTCATGCTATTTTGTTTGGTTCAATTTGTGAAATTGTAATATTTTAGATGTTGTGTAGCTTATTCTATTTTTTTCTAAAATTTTAACAGCAGCAGCAACAACAGACACTCTTTTAAGCTTACAATAAGCCTCCAAACAATCTGGGATGATATCTTGTATCAGAAGACCTCCATTTGCCTCCATACTACGTATTGATTGGTCGTTGTAGTTGCCAGCTGAAAATTGCCGGCCACCAGCAAGCCATTCTTATATTGTACTCCGAAAATCAGATTTTTCTTCTCTGGAATCGAGCACGAAAGGAACTTTGGGACTTGAGGCCAGTACGTGGTGCAATCACAGTAAGCTGCCGCTGCGGGTAAAACATCAATCGAACCACCAATCGCACATTGAAAAATCAGTGGACCGAATGAGACGTTATAGATTTTGATTTGTAGGTGAAGAGCAGCCGCCTCATACATATCACACACGCTAACGAAGAAGCTATCTAGCTAGCTAGTCCGAAGAGAGTAATATGAGCACCGTCGTGGTACACATACTAATTAACCCTTAAAAAAATGAACGATACTACAGTGAAGAAGCCGGAGTCGTCCTGGTCAAAATCAACATCTTGTTGGTGATGCAGTAGCCTCACCTACCTCCAATATACAGAACTATTTTAAGCTTTATTCTTTTAGCTCAGTGGATGTACATGCTGATAGCCACGTGAGAAACTAGCGGTCCCGTGTATAAATAGATGGGGGCAACGGGCATGACATGATCAACCAGCTAGCTGGGAGTAGCCGGCCGGACACGTACTGCACCAGCAACGCATGCAATGGCCGCACCCCTCCTGCTAGCAGTTGGGGTATCCTTCCTTGTCATCCTCGTCTCGGTGTACGCCTTCCAGCTGATCATCGATGCTCACCGCCGTCTCCCCCCTGGCCCTCTGCCGCTGCCGGTCATCGGCAACCTCCTCGACATCGGACGCGGCAGCCCCAACCGTTCCCTGGCGCGCCTCGCGGAGCGCTACGGCCCGCTCATGTCCGTGCGCCTCGGCGTCGTGCACGCCGTCGTCGTGTCCTCGACGGACGCCGCGCGCGAGGTCCTGCAGAGGCACAACGCCGACCTGGCGGGCCGCCCCGTCCTCGACGTCTGGCGCGCCAATGGCCACAGCGCCAACTCCATCATCGCCGGCCCGCCGCACGCCCGGTGGCGCGCGCTGCGGAGGCTCTGCGCGACGGAGCTGTTCGCGCAGGCGCGGCTCAACGCGCTGCAGCCGATGCGGCGGGGAAAGGTGCGCGAGATGGTGCGCCGCGTCTCCGAGGAGGCGGCGCGCGGCGGGCCGGTCGCCGTGCGCGACGCGGTGTTCACAGCGGCCATGAACATGCTCTCCGGCTCGCTGTTCTCCGTCGACCTCGACCGGCCGGAGTTTCGCGGGCTCCGGGAGGCGATCAGGGAGGCCACCATCCTGGCCGCGAAGCCGAACATCTCCGACTTCTTCCCGGCGATCGCCGCCGCCGACCTCCAGGGATTGCGGCGCCGGATGGCGCGGCTCATCACAATCGCCCACGTGTTAGTGGACGACCTGTTTGCGCAGCGGCTGCGCGCCCGGGAAGCTGGCGAGCCACCCAAGAATGACGTGTTGGATGTGGTGCTTGACAAGGAGCATGAGTGGCAGCAAGAAGGATCTGAGATCAATCGCCATGTCATCAGGGGAATGTTCACGGTGCGTAAACATATGTTTCAGTTGTTAATCTCTTTTGGGGGCATCACCTGATCGACGACGTCTGGCTAATTAATTAAACAATGCGTCATGCATGCATAGGACATTTTTGTTGCAGGATCGGACACGAGCTCAACCACGATCGAGTGGGCTATGGCCGCCTTACTACGACACCCTGCAGCGATGAAGAAGGTAAAAGAGGAGCTGGTGAGAGTCCTCGGTACGAAAACCGAAGTCGAGGACTCTGATATTGGCCGGCTCCCGTATCTCCAAGCCGTGGTGAAAGAAGTTCTCAGATTCTACCCTTCTGTGGCGATGAGTTTCTATCGAGCAGAGGCAACCGTACAAGTGCAGGGCTATACCATCCCTGAAGGAATCACCTTAATTCTGAACATCTGGGCTGTTCATCGAAATGCTGACATATGGGCTGACCCGAACAGCTTTTCGCCCGAAAGGTTCCTGGAAAGAGACGTTGATTTTTCGGGAAACGACTGCAAGCTAATCCCGTTTGGTGGTGGCCGCCGCATTTGCATCGGATTGCCGCTAGCATATAGGACGGTCCATCTGATTCTCGCATCACTGCTGCACCGATTCGATTGGACGATTCCTGAAGAAACAGAGGAAAACGGCGGTGTTGACATGACAGAAGAGTTTGGACTTGTGGTTTCCATGGCTACTCCACTGAAAGCCATCGCCAAGAAGCGTGACATATAAACATGTGGCGACGTCGTAAAAACTATATATCTGGACTGTAAATAAGTATGATACAACAGAACTCTAGTGAAACAGTGAGCTGTGTGTACGTCATATACTAGCTACTAGCTAGAGATGCTGCAATTGTGTAAACTTTGAAATATGCGTGGTAGAAAAATCTGAGACATTCTGATGCTTCACCATGGACAATTATTATTCAGCAGGATGCATCGGTTGCTGCTTCAGGATTGCTCTTCTTATATATTATTATTCCAAGTGTTCGTTCCTTGCTAGTTAATTCTGTTGTTTATTATTACATGTTACTCACACAATAACGTTCATTCTTGTAATACATGACCTTCCATGCATGGGGTACTGCTTACGAGCTGCTGCTACTACTACTACTTATTTTATCTATAGCCTTCAGCGGAGTTGCCATGGATACCACGATTCCAAACTTTTCAGGAAGCGTCCAATCGAAGTGGTACAGTAGGGATCCAAGCATCAGGTGCACGATCCGATGGGCCAGCGGTAACCCGAGGCAGATGCGCGACGTCCGGCACCAAACGGGATTAGCTCCAAGTCCTTACCCCAGTAGCTTATGTCGCTGTCAAGAAACCTCTCGGGCATGAACTCGTGAGGATGTGGCCACACGTCAGAGCTCTGCGATGGATTTGCCCAGATGTTGAGCATTATGTTGGTCCCTTTGGGGATGGTGTAGCCCTGCACTTTCGTGGTGGCCATCGCCCGGTAGAAGGACAGAGAAACTGACGGATGGCGGAGTCGAAATGTCTCCTTCACCACGGCTTGCAGGTACGGAAGTTTGCAGATGTCGGACTCTTCCATTGCTGGTTTCGTGCAGAGAACCGTCCTAAGCTATGACTGATATAGAAAACAAACCGAGGTCGTAAACTCTGATTGCTCTGATTTGCAGATATTCATTTTAAATAGAAGAAGAGGGGACGGGACACAAGAGAGATAACTTGTACTAGTATACAGATATTCTCTGCAAAACAGAGGTGAACACTGAGAATAGTTATACATACAAACTCAGGCGCCTTTTCAGTTTTCGTGTGCACGTAGAAACCTTCCAACCTTTCGCAAAAAAAAAAAGAAACCTTCCAACCTTTTATATCTATACTAGTGGAGTGCACGCGCGTTGCTGCAGACGTCCACATACAATACAATCATGTTTTTGTATAAATATATTTAATTTTTAAACCAATTTTTTCAATAAATATAAATACTCCACTAATCAAACAATTGTCCATATACAAAATTAAATCACCAATAGGTAAGTGCCATACATCTACAACATATAAAATAGTTTAATAATTTTTTACATGATAAAAATAACTTTTTACTTCATATACAAATGGGGGGGGGGGGGCGTTGGTGGGTCTCGACACAGGTATTCCTGGAGACACCCTTTTAAGGTTTTAGAGGAGGGGCTATGGTCTGATATGAAGATGAGGGAGATGGAGTCGAAAAGTTTTTAGAGTGGTTCAGGCTGCCTAAGTGTAACACCTTACGTCCACTTAGTCTGTATTGTTCTTTGGGAGAGTTGTTGCTCAGGCTGATGGAAACCTAAGTGTGTTTGCGAGTGTGACAGAATGCATTGTCTTGCATGGTGGTTGACCGAACCCTTTTATAGGTCAAGGGTTGGGGTTACTCTGGGAGAGTACACTGATGTGATGGCACATAGCTACAATGGACCATACCTCGTCTCCATGCCTTCCGTAGTAGCCTGTGGTGTAGACCTGTCAGGCATGATTACCTCAACAACTGTTGCACGATGCTGGGTTGCTTGCCACCCGATCTTGTCCTATTGACGCTTCGCTTCGTGCTCCAGTCGAGGCTACAATGTTCTAGCGCCTGTCATGGTACATGACATTGGAACTCAACAAGAGACATTACTACCGTACGACCATGAACTTCTGAGCGGCTTCCCGGTGTACAGAATCTTCATGCCTAAATGCGTTGTGCCTGTCCCATTGCCCAAGTGTGCATTGTGTCAGAGGGGGCCCACGGTGCATGTCTCGTTGTTGTCCATGTTCATGCGGGCAGCAACCCAACCAGACATCTACACATGTCGACACGGATGTTGCTGCATTTCACCCCTTATCCCCATCCACATGGGGTTAGGTGTGGGCACATGGCGCCATCGGACATGGCTTGGCCCTCTGAGTGTGATACTTGGAGCGGTCACACGCTTCCTTCGAACCTGGACTTGGACTCAGCAGGTTTGGGCCTGGTGGCGCACATGGCATCTCTTGCCCCCGCCTTGCGATAGTGGGTGGTTGATGCAGTCAACTCCGTCTTGGCTGAAGGATTAAGCCGGTACCTAGGGGTACCCATTCCCTGTGGTACCGATAGTGCTCCCCAAGCACACTGCAAGTCACACTGGGGCCTGCGTGTGGGACCTGTAGCCTTGGTTCCTATCGTTGGGCAGCGGCAGGTGCGACACCAAATTCTTCTTTGAAAAATTTGAAATGCTGCACCGCTGGATGGAGCGCGTCTAGCGGGTGGCGTGTATAGCCATGTCATTGCTACTTTTGCTATGTTGGCGTGACAGGCGTGACTACTAGACCTCACCATAGGTGTGACATCACGGGTAAGATTCCCGACTTGTGATTCAGCTTTCCTAGGCTTACCCATCCTGCAGTGTCACACCCCGGTTCTGAGAAATAAAACCGAAGCCTCCATATGTGTGCCTAGGATGTTCAAATCACATGTACGATGAATAATATGGTGAACAAATACAATATCTCATTAAATTATAAGCTAAGATCTTTACAAAATGATCCATGGGTTTGAAAGAAGATTACAAACAAGTAGTGATGATATTCTAAGCATAGGTGAGACTTCCACATGTACAACTGGAGGAGTGGCATGTCTAGTCTTCGTCTTCTGGCTCCTACTAGTACCCTTGATTTGACTCCCAACCTTTGGGTCCATCTAAAGCAACGATAGAGGCAAGTTTGAGTAGACTTATGATTGGTACTCAACAAGTGGGGGAAAAGATGTCATGAATGTTGAATAACAAGGAGGGCTAGACTCTGATTTGACTCACAGAAAGTAGTGGTTAAGACCAATACCTTAATCAATCTAGTAAATAGGTAACAAACCTCATTTCCTTAAAGTAACAACCTCGATCACTATGACAGAACCCCCTCAGAAATGAGGGGTCCGTCTTTCAGGATCCGGATCGGGTGATTCTTGACGAAGCAAGAATGCATGTAAACACACATATGAAGCATTCAAAACCATAATTTTATTGAAAATTAAGTTATTACACTTTATTTTAAAGATTACAATAATAAGAAGTAGAAGGTTCTTCAAAAGATAGAACATGTTTGTGGAAGCGTTTCACTCGACGATCAAGGA
>VSTD030002170.1:0-12130 GCA_008808055.3 Sporobolus alterniflorus
CTTCAAGCATCCTTCTTCGTCGGCCAGATGCAACATCATCAACGGGATCCTAAACATGGGAGGATCCGGCAAGGGTGAGGGCGGTGGCACCAGCAATGATGCGGAAGCGCCGTGATCGAGTTGTGCTATATGTGATGTATTTATGCCGTAAAACGATGATTATGTATTGTTGTGAAGACTATAGATTGTCATTGTGATTTATATGTCTCAAACTTCAATTGTCAGAGTTTTACTGTCTTAAGTAGTATATCTGCCCTGTTTTGGAGGCTCCCCATCCGGGGAGGCAGCCAAAACAGGGATTATATAAAAAAAATCAATATATTTCTTGGTTAACTGAGAAATATATGGACATGTGGCTGGGCGCGGGGGAGAGGGGGCAATATATTCCTCGGTTACATGTAATTGAGGAATATATATAGCACTATATTCATCAGTTACATGTAACCGATGAATATAGTTTTATATTCCTCAGTACCGAAGAATATATAGCCATATATTCGTGACTTTATATTCCATGGTGGTTGTAACTGACGAATATTTCGGTGTTTCCTGTAGTATATACAAAATAGCCTATGAGGGTTTTTCTTTTCAGGATCGTTTTCCCTCTGTAGAACAGGTTAGGTATTAAACATCAATGAGGGAAAGGCCTAATATGGTTGCAGCATGTGTTCACAAATATAGTTGTAAGAGAAGTACCAATTCCTCTCTATTCTGAGCGAAACTCTTTGTTCTAGCTGTATGGATTGCCTTCCTTTTAGCATAGTGTATCCTATTTTCCTCACTTATATCCTACCATAGAATGAGTAAATAAATACAAATAATTACTTAGCTATTGAATTATAGAAATCAGGACATGATTGTTCTAACTCTATCCATGTACCTGTCCTTTCGGGGTCATCCAACTATTTGCAGGTGCAATCCACTGATCAGGTACTACACCTTCTGGAACATTGTTGTAATTAGCTTCCTTGCTCTTATGCGCATCAAAATATACAGATTTCAGGTTTGATTTGTGTTGCCTCCATCTCTCTCCAATGGTTCGCAATACCCATTTTTCCATGTGGGCAGGGTAAAGAAACCTCTTCTATGTACCAATTAAGAAAGGCATACGAAAGTTTATTGTGCAAAGGTTTGCTATATTTCATACCTTTACTTGCTTAAGTATATCCTCTTTGTTTTTCTGCTCATTGGTAGTTCTCTCTTTCTTTCCTATCAACAGTCTCCAATCCTTGTAGCTTAAGCTACATAGGCAGCCATTCGTTGCTACCATGCCAAAGTAATTTTCCATGTACCACTGCCTCTTCTCCAATTGGCTGGTCAAGGTCATTACAATTTACTACAATGATATGCCCTTTTGAAATGTTTCAAACATGTTTAAGTTTTGTCTTCCGATGCCTTGTTCCCTCCTCAGTTTCCTCTATGCAGTTTTACGTTGCAAAATAGAGTACATCAGAAACTGAAAAAATGATATAAACAATTGAAGTTTCAAAAAAGATAATTTATTTGTTCAGTACCTTCTCTATGAGTAGGGTCCCCTGCAAAAGTAGGATCAAACTCAGAAGCTGCAACATCTTGCTGATGACCTGAAAATATTTTTCACATAAATTCAGACCCTAATTGAGTTATGGACTCACTCACTAATTTGTACATGTCATTGCGTATTAAATATAATAGCTTTGTACCTGGGGAGTAATCTCATTATTATTGTCCCTATCGAATTGGTACTTGCATCAAGGTCAGATGTAGCATATTTTTTTCTGATAAGAGTTGTGCCCTACGAGGTCCTCTGACAAATACTCATCATTGCTTCGAATGATGTTCTTTCTCCTAACCCTTACCACCTCTACGGCACAATAGTGTCAGATAAAGCAAGGTACATAATATTTACATGGACATGAGCAAAGATCAATGGAATAATGTCAAATGGAGGGACAAATCGTGGTGTGCCGCAGGGGCCGATGAGAAGTCATATTGACCCTGAGGTATAGCTACAGCCTCAAGCTGGTGTCATCGGCCTGATGGTGCGGCGCTGGAGGGTGAGGAGAAGAGACACCTGTAGGTGCGGCCCCTGGAGGCAGCGACAGAGATCTGGCGTCCGTCCTCTGTAGGAACTGCCTCCGGCGGCTACAACGCCCTCCGGTGAGCTTGTATTAGGGAAAGAGTATTAGGGAAAGGGGGTACGGGAAATAGTATTAGCTTCAATGCCCTCCGGCAGTGAATTTTGTGCCTCCAAAATAATCTGGAGGGAAATCCCAGTATTATGGAGGGAATTTTGTGCCTCCAAAATAAACTGGAGGGAAATCTCAATATTTTGTGCCATCTAATCATGACCATAGTTCTCCATTTTGACTAAGCTCTATTTCAAAACCTAAAATGATTTTGGATGTAGTCACAAAGGCAAATATGTTCAGCATTAAAATATGTGTAACTTTGATATTCAAAGTTCCATCAGATTCAATTTTAGAATTCACTTACATTTATGTTTAATAATGTCGTTCAACCAAAACATACAATAAAATTGTTAAGTAAAGTAAAATTTTAGGGCTTAAATAAATGAGTACCCTAAATGAATGTGTGTGCCAAATTTGAAGTGAAAATAATGAACAAATTATTCTATGGAGCACAAAGTAAGAAGTTCTAGTTCAATGTTAGTAAACTTAGTTTGAGATGTGTTTATTTGTAAACAATTTGACACCAACTTTTGCATAATCTTCTGAATTTTTTATGTCATGCTTTTATGGCCATAATATGACTTCATACCAGGTTTCATATTTTTGGACCACATTTGCATATTATTTTATTTTATAGAAAATGGTTTACAAATACAAGTTTATAATATTGTTGGCTAATATTAGAATTCTTGAAAAATATTATGGACATGACTTATAATTGTATATATGTCATTAAATATATTTTTGTATTATTTTATGAATCTTATTATTTGAGATACCAACATTTCAATTTAGCATTTCTACCAATAAATGCCCACTAATTCATGACATGTACCTAAAGTAAATGTTTTGCATGACTAATTGAAAATAAGTCATGTAGCTTAGTGGTGAGTCACAACTGATGTAAAGCTGCTGTGTTGGGTTAAATTCCTCAGTGCTCAGAACCGGACTACCATTTTTTGCCTCTTTTTTCACAACTAATGTCCATGGTTCTTTCTATTTTTTTCACCGGCAGACTTCATTGAAATAGTAGAATTTCTAGAAAACTATACAAGACATGTATTAGAACATTGACACCCATCCATCACAAAAATGTAGCGCAAATCTATTGATGTTACGTTTCCAGGTAAACAAGTTATGCATGCACAGAAAAATAATATGTCTATCCACGGGGAACATCATGTTACAAAATTCTTGCTTCAAGCTCATAACTAAAATAAACTACACCATTTTTGTCTAAGTGTGAGCAGCTGATTGAGTCATTTGATTGAGCACTTTGTGAGCAGCTGCATGAGAAATTACCATCAGTCACATGCAGCTTTTATAGATATACATAACCCTTTCATTTAGCACTCATCTTCTACATCACTACAGTAATTCCCTCCGCATCTCTTCTAGTCCGTGAACAACTGTCATGGGCTTTCTCAAAAAGGTTCCCAAGCATTCTCACATGAAAAGGTTCAGAGTCTACTTCATTCCAATCCTCTCCCATGCCAAATACATCTCTCAGCTTCATCTTCAAAACAACTGATCACCCTGGGTTCGTAGGGTCTTTGATGTAGAACACTTGGTCAACTTGATTGGCAAATACAAATGGTTCATGCTCAATCCTATCACATTTGTCTGATGTGAGAAATTGACAAGTGACAAGCCAAACTTATCTTTTTTACTCCCTTTCCTGAGTGACATCAACCCATTCACATTGAAATAGTACCATTGAAAACCTTCTGTAATAGTTTATCTCTATTATGTCAACTATCCTGCCATAGTACATAATATCTCCAAATATAGGGTTACTATCACCTGCTGAAGAATATTGTGAAGTCCTTGCAGTAACAACAACTCCACTATTTTGCGTCGCCTTATCATACCTTTTGGCCCTAAATCTGAATCCACGGATGTTAACCGCTCTATGTCTTGTTGCAGTCTCCAATGGCCCTCGAGCCAACCATATAATGTCTTCACCGATGCTGTCACTACCATTTGTCTCCTCCAACTGCAAGATCTATATCCACCGAAAATGTTAAATATTTCTACATAAAAGAAAACAATTTACTTGAAACAAAGAACACAAATCAGGCTACCTACATGATCTCTAAACCGTTTCAGAAATTCTTTATTTTGTATATTTTCGATTTCTTTAGGAGTAAGATGACAGTCATGTCTCTTCCTTTCGACATGAGCAGCATGCTCCCTACATAGAAAATTGGCATATAATTAGTTTTAAAACTATATAAAAGGTGCATTAAGTACATGCAACACTTACTTTAGATATGGATTCACAATATCACAGTTGAACAATACATATCGATGCACTTGCAAGTTCTCTAGTTCTGTTAAATTGAAGTTGGATGGTTTTCCCAACGGTTTGCCTACTGGAGGAAAAACAGATGAATCTTGTCCAAATATGGTCGACTCAATATGGTCCACACTATCATCATTCCTTGATGATTTATTATGCTTCATGGAGAAGCCTCCTATGTACCGAGAACAAAACACCATACACTCGTCTGCTAAAAATGAATTTGCAATCGAAGCTTTTGGATATGCTTTGTTGTGAACATATGATTTCAATTTCCCTAAATGCCTGTAGCAAATGTAAAACAATGTCACATAAATAAACGATTCAAAAATGAAACATGTGGTATTTAGAATCATTACCTCTCAATAAAATACATCCATCGATAATTAACTGGTCCACCAATCTTACATTCAGCTGCTAGATGGACTACTAAATGAACCATAACTGTAAAAATTCTAGGAGGAAAAATCATCTCCATTTTGCATAGGGTTATTTTAATTGATTGTTCCAAATAGTTCAACTCATCAACATGAAGAGCTTTTGAACATATCCCTCAAAAATAAGCAGACAACTCAAATACTGCCATTGTGATATCATCTGGAAGAATGCCCCTCGAAGCTATAGGCATGAGTTGTTGCATCAGTACATGACAGTCATGTGTTTTGAGACCAACGATCTTCCCTTCAGCAACATTAACACATTTTGATATGTTTCTGCAATAACCATCAGGAACTTTAATGTTTCGGATAACATCACAAAATGCTCTTATCTCACTTTTAGACATAGCAAATCTTGCTGTTGGCAAGTAGAACTTTCCTAAAGGTTTTTGTTGTGGGTGGAGGTCCTCTCTAATGTTCATCTCTACCAGATCTCAATGAGCTTGTAGGTTATCTTTTGTCATTCCATCTAAATTGAACATTGTCCCATAAAATTTGTCAAACACATTCTTCTCTTTATGCACCACATCATGATTTTATCTAAGAATATTGTCATTCCAATAAGCCAATGTGAACAAACTACTTACTGACTTGTAAGTTTTTGAAGCTTGAAATCACCAAGTGTAATGATCTCATCCAAAATCAGATGATCATAATAGGTTGTAGGCTCTGTTTCAAGCTCTATTGTTCCATCAAATGAATCTACATCCAAGTGGTAAGGATGATCAAGATCAATATATTTGTGATGACCCAAAAAATAAGATCTACGACCATTCCTCAGTTGTTTCGTCTAGACATTGACACCACACGGTGGGCATGAAAATTTCCCTTGGACCATATGGGAAGCAAGCTTTCCTAAGCCAGATAGATCACTTATGGTCATAAGCACGGCCCTCACAAAGTAAAACTCTCATCTCTTGATACATCATATGTATACAAGCCAGTCTGAAATAAATCCTGTAGGTCCTCCAAAAGTGCCTGAAGGAACACATGAATCCTATCTCCATGACTTTTTGACCAGGAATCAATAAAGACAACATAATGTTGTGTTCTTTCATTCAAAGCCATGGAGGAAAGTAATATATTACCAAAACAACAAGCCAACAACTGTGAGTAGAGCTCAACATCCCAAATGGATTAAACCCATCAGTTGCCAAGCCAAACCAAATATTATGAGATTCTGATGCAAATCTGGGAACTTTTCATCAAATCTCTTCCACACCGGTCCATCAGTTGGATGTCGTAGTGCATCATCCTTAGTGCGCTCATCATCATGCCATCTTACGAGTGGTGTTGTTTGTCTGCACATAAATAGTCTTTTCAACCTCTCTTTAATAGGAAAGTATCGCAATACTTTGCAAGGCGTTGCTTTCATTCTTTCCTTCATTGTTAATATAGACTCAGGTTCCTTACCCTTCCATCTTGGAGTCTTACAGGTTGAGCAAAAATCATCATTCTTTTTATCCTTCCAATACAACTAACAATTATTTGGGCATGCATCAATATGTTCATATCCCAGGCCAAATTTAGAAATAATTTTCTTAGCCTCATAAAAATTCTTGGGTAGTTCCTTTCCATTTGGAATTGCAATATGCAGAACCTCAAGTAGGTCACCAAATGATTTATCTGACCATTTGTTTATGGATTTCACATTAAATAGAAGCACAAACAATGTTAGCTCATACAGTTCACAACTGGTCCATAGAGGCTTTTTGGAATCTTCAAGTTGTTTATAAAACTGATGTGCTTCTAAATTGGGTCCTTTTACCGGTGCCTGACCATCCACCATAGGTGTGTCATGATACATATGCCCAACAACATCTTCTATCAGTTGGCTGATATTAACATGTATTTCCTCACTATGGGTGTTTGGTTCCGGACTACTAGTCTGTTGCACTGAATGATCACCCTGAAAAAGCCATTCATCATAATTTTCAAGTATCCCATTGCACACCAAATGCCCAAACATCTCATCCCTTGGTTGTACAGTAGTGTGCACGCATGTTTGACATGGACAATGAATCTTTGTACCTTCGGGCTTATCTTTAAATGCAAATTCAACAAACCTCTCAACACCAGCTACATATGGATCAGAACTTCTAGGATAACGCAAAAGACGCTTGACCATTCCCACATCCATTTTGAAACTGCAAAATAAATTACTCCAGCTTGAGTACCATGCAATAGAACACCTAACTGTTCCACAACACTTGAAACTGAATATTGCAATCATGCAATTTAAATTGCCAATAACTATGCAGAAGATTTATGAAATCAGAATGTAATCATCAACAAAGAAGCACTCTAGAACTTGAAAGTGTAAAACCAAAAGATAATCCTTCCAGCAGAAAAGATAAGCATTGCATCTTACTCAAGCTCTCAGGGGACGGTTCCAATGTATATGAACAAAATTCCTACTCAAGCTCTCATGGGACAATTCATAGAAACAACAAGGATTAGAACAGTGGTGTTTTACCTCTGAAATATGGCCAGTTCTGACCTTGAAGAAGGGGTCAAATCACCGGCTCTCGTGGTGATGTAGCCGGCAGATGGAGGCAGCTCATCCTACTCCTGGCGGTTGGTGAGCTCCTGGCGGCTCGTTGGGCTCTTCGGTAAACACCAAATGAGGACTGCAGGGATGCGAGGCTGGCGTATCGTTGGGCTCTTGTCGCTTGCTGTCGGCTCTCAGTAGCCTTGTGTGCTGGATGAAGCTCCTGTCGGCAGAAGCGGCTGGAAGGCCAAGTACAAGGTGGATGTCTCCTGCTGCCAGCTCCCAGGTTGGAGGAGCTCCTGCCAGCAGCTCCTGGCAGTGGCTCCTGCGCCACTCTAGTCCCTGCAAAAGTGGGAGGCAGCTCAAGGGTGTCGATAGGGATAGGCCAAGAAGGGATGAGAAAATAGAAAAAAAACCTTCAGCCTAGTTTGTAACGCATGATGTTTACAACGCATAAAAAACATTGCTACTTCCCTAGTTTATTAATGGATGATGTTTGCAACGCATAGCAAGTGTTGCCACCTGATAGTTTGTAACACATAGGACCACATGTTGCTATGTATGCATTGCTATAGGGGGTTGTCTTGTAGTGAGATTTGCTGATCCAGTCACTATGCAGAGTCAAGTTCCATGGTTTGTGCACCAAGATTGGCCTGTTGGAGCCGACGAAGTAGAGTCAGGCTTAAAGAATTAGGGGGGAGATTTGTCAGAATAAGTCTTGAAGCTTAAGTTTAGGTGAGTCGGTTATGAGTTAGCGAATGTAGTCTGGGTCAATAGGTGTGAGTGGGGCGGTGATCACCAGGCTTATTGCGCGCCGTGTCGTGTGTGTTGGTTTGAGTCCAATGTAGCCTGAGTCTGTCGGCATGTTCACAAGTGATGGCAGGGTGGTGCGCCACCCCGGTTTGTTCAAAGGGAAAATACAGGGTCAAAAATGCTGCACGTTGGGCAGCACAAACTCTCTGTCTTCTAGCCTCTGTTCTCAAATGTTTCTTGCACACTGTTCTTCCAGAACTCTGGCAAGCTACTGATTGCGGGGAATTTGCAACAAGACTCACACAGACATGCACACACTCCCTGCTCAACGAAATTCCTAAAAGACGACACACACACACCAGGAACACTCCATGGCGTGTTATTTCCAACAACTGGCATTCAAAATTTCATCTTCAAACTCATTGTGGCTTAATAGATACAAAAATGACTAAATGGGCAAAAAGGACGATGGAAGCATCTAGGCCGACATCCCTGATGGGGGCTAAATAATAGTGACCAGAGCGGAGAGGTGAAGGAAGGTAGTTGGTGGGGGAGATGAATGTTTTTGGGGAATAATATAGAGGGTGCGGGGGAATATTTATAGTGCTCGAAAATATCAACAACGGTTCTAGTTTAGAATCGCTGTTGATAAGTTTTTTCAGCAGCAATTCAAGATTAGAACCGTCGTTGATATTGTTGCCAAATATCTGCAGCGGTTCTAGTTTCAAACCGTTATTGATGAGGATTTTATCAGTAGCGGTTCGAGGTACGAATCGCTTCTGATAATGTGAACACTTTTAAGAAGTTCTATTTATGAACTGCTGCTGATAAGTGATCTAGCAGCGGTTTGAATAAATCACTGCTGATGGAGGTGCTGCCTATGATAGTTTTTCCGGTAGTGCGCTCTACCGGTGTTTGAGAAAAACAAAAAAATGAGAACAATTATTACAGCTACTAATTGCATTACTCTACTGTGGCAGGACGAAGAAGACAGGGAAGACAAGTACGAAGATGAGGGGGACATAGCTTGGCAGAGACAGAATCACCTTCACTTGGAGCTTTGAATTTTAGATTGTGTCAGTCTGGTTTTCATCTACATCTCTTGTTAGGACAAGATAGGTCAAGTTAGACCAGTGCCATGTACTCTTGTTGGTCATGAGCAGTTAGCCATGTATTTGATAACTCAGTATTTTTTATAACTACTATTCGGTTTTGATTGTTATTGACATGTTTCCATTCTGATAGTTTTGTTTTAAATGTCCCAACATTTCTGATATAGTTTTCATTTCTGAGCTTATCAGTTTTGATTTGTTTTTTACTAAATAATATGATTAGCAAAACGTAATGATATTTTTCAATCATTTCTAATCATTCTCATTCCTATTGTGCACCATATAAAAACGGGAAAGACACAAGGAAGCAAGATAGACTGTATCACTCAATCTATCTCACTATGAGAAAAGAGCAAAGTAGAGATGCGCCTCAATGCAAAAGCGACACGTGCCCACCACGCATCTCAAAATACCACATCGCGGATTACAAATGTAATCGGAGCATGCAGACACATCTCAGAATCAAATTGGAAAAGCCAAAAAAACACGAAAGAGCGCTGTTTATGGAAAATGACGCTTGACGGGGGCACCAAACCGATCCGCCACTGGCCTCAAACCATTGTCACCGCCACCGCCAGCGTTGTAGTGACCTGTCGCGTGCACGAACCTCTAGATCCACTCACCACGGGCCTCCCCAAAGAGCCCCATGCCCCTGCCCTGGACGCTGCTGCGGCAGCTACCTCCTCATCCCACCATTGACAGCCCCTTGGCATCCTGAAA
This sequence comes from Sporobolus alterniflorus, assembly GCA_008808055.3. Taxonomy (NCBI): domain Eukaryota; kingdom Viridiplantae; phylum Streptophyta; class Magnoliopsida; order Poales; family Poaceae; genus Sporobolus; species Sporobolus alterniflorus. The sequence goes on from VSTD030002170.1 coordinate 9,987, forward strand.
ATCAAAATCAAAATCGAAAAAGAAATGTTAAGGTGACAGAACTAGTCTCATGGAGCATCTATACGAATCAAGAATGAGAAGAGATGTGGAGGACGCCATGCTGCCCAGGTTTTAGCTTGTACATGAATGGTTGTGGGAAAGTGTGGCTGTGGGAAAGGAGCGCTCGACGGCGGGAGAGGAGCACTCAATTGCAGGACATGAGGGAAAGAAGCAGCATTGGGGGAGTCACTCTCGCTCGGATCTGAGAAGGGGATTTCACTCGGGTCTAAGGAGGATGGCATCAGACTTAAGCGGCGGAGATGATGGATCGTGAAGAAAGAGTCAGGCGAATGTGCACTGGCCGGCACATCTTTGTGTTATACTTATACACAGGGGATTACAACAGTAAGGAAAGTATACAATAGGGAAAGTATCCCAATCAGCTAGGAAGGAATTCCTATGAAGATAATTACTTAGCTATCTATACTAGCGTTACTTGATAGGCAGGCTATACGTGATCACATGCCATATTGGCCAGGATTACTTTCCTTTAACAGCCACCCACAATCACAACTTTACCAAGTTAAGATTGCGCGTGAAATCATCTAATTGCCATGCGGAGATAGCCTTGGTAACATCGTCTGCCACTTGATTCTTTGTTGATATAAATCTAATATATATCAAGCAGTCCTTTAGTTACCCACTCCCATACAAAATGATAATCAACTTCAACATATTTTATACGTGCATGAAACATAGGATTAGCTGAGAGGTATGTTGCACCATGGTTGTCACACCACAAAACTGTCATATCCTTCTGCTTCATGCCATGTTTGCACAAGACAGACTTCACCCAAATGATCTTCACAGTTGCATTGGCTAGGGATTTGTACTCCGCTTCTGTACTTGATCAAGAAATGGTATGTTGCTTCCTTAAACTCTCTCGATGCAGCCTCCCTCAATGCCGCCGCCTACCTCGGCGCTGCCTCCCTCGGCACTGCCGTCTACCTCGGCGCCGCCACGCCTTTACTTTTTGTGCTGTATGGCATTCAATATCTTTGTTCTCAGGAAACGTCGCAAGTCTTTCCCATAACCTCCCAATCCAAAGCTAAACCGACAAGGCATCCGTGGATGCAACAGATGTGAATGGTGACCTTCGGCTTGCAGCACGAAGATACCACTCAATTGTCAGTGTGACTCTTAGATCAATATTAGTATAGGTGCGTATAAATCAGTGTTGCCCCTGCTGCTTGTGCTTGCCTTAATGTAACTATGAATAGTTTCCTCGTGGGTACCGTGCTATTTAACAGTGCTCTGAGTACACTATGCACACCGTACTAGACACATAAATTTTCCTAAGTATTCGCTTAAGCCACCAGATGAACCAAAGAGAAAAGTTTCATTCAATTACCAACCGCCCCTGAAAGAACCCTTAGGCAATTGAGTTTAGAACAGAGAACACATAAATACTCCGTTTCATAGAACAATGTAATTATCCCCCAATACTGCGACTTTGTCTGAGAAGGGACAAGTGGTGTAGCTCAAAAAGCAGAGCACCCCGCTAAAAGTACATGCTCACAAAATGCTTGGCCCGCCTTATTTCTATCCTCAGCTGGAAGTCATGGTGTTGCAAGAAATCAGCTTCTGGTTTGCAGCGTGGGCTTAGGGTCCACCAGCAGCAACACGACCATCAGCAATGACATCTGGATTGTGTCCACGAACCAAAGCACTATATGCGCCCCAATCAGGCAAAAATTCCAGAATCATCCTAGTCGTAGCGGATCTCGAGCTGGCCACTATATTCATTACTAGAAAAATGATCTATTGCAACATTTTGGATTCATTATTGATATCGGCTGTTAACAGTAGCCGATACCAATATTGGTGGGCTTACCAGCCGATACCAATAATATATTATTAGTAGCGGCTGTATTAAGACAACTGATAGCAAAGATTGGTGTGCTTTTTGATATCGGCCTCTTAAGTGGGCTGATACTAATATTGTGATTTTTTGTACCAGCCCATATAAATAGCAGTTATGAAATATTGTCGGCCTATTTTTTGTGGCGGATGCTTAAGTCAGCCGCTACAAAAAAAGTTAAGTATGTTTTAATATTTGTAATGTGATTAAGTATTATAATACATTTTTCTTTATTGTAATATTT
>VSTD030002171.1:0-12129 GCA_008808055.3 Sporobolus alterniflorus
GTTGTATTATGCACTGTTACTTTGGTAATGACACCCCATAAAGATCCTGGTTATGACTAATCACCCTTATTTAGGGCGGTGACATCACATACAGGAAAGGAGTAATAGTAGTAGTAGTTTTGTCATCTTTGTTTTTCTTTTATTCTTATGTAGCTACGAAACTCAGATGAATGAGTATTTCACAGAGTCCAAATATAATCGTCTTTTGTCCACTTTTTTCTTCGTATTTGTCAGTCCTACTGAGCATTGTAGCCTTGGTAAATTTAGTGGTTCTTGGCATGTAATTGCTACAGGCTTCTAAACTTTTGAAAAGTAGGCCGACTTTTGATGATACGAGGTGGATTTTAACTGAGAAACCATAATACAAGTAGGCCCCAGGTGCCGGGATACAACCTGGTCTGCTCGGTTCTGTCGTGGCACTTGGTTGATGAGAATTTTTACAAAGATGAAAAGAGGTACTTGAAAGGGAAAACAAGGGATCAAATTTCCTTGGTTGTTCAGTGCTCCATGAGTTGGGGAAAATTGCATAGCTGGTTCCTTGGAACTGCTTTGTTCGAGATCAAGGGTCATGAGCTCCCTTTGGAGTCGTAGCTCAATTGCATCGGATGGACCAGCACGGCTAATGAGTGGACCTGGTCCCCATTGGCAACATGCGAGGTGCTAGGCAGCCAGGGTGGTGAATGGCCCACGACGCTTGGCACGCCACGCTCAATCTCAAAAATGGGCCACGAATGACCGTCGCATTACGTTGTTTCAGTTTCCCCTGTGGTATAAGTAGCGGTGTACAAGGTGTTAGACCCCTTACCTTGATATTTCAATCTTCAGTGAGTCAAAGCAGCATCACCCTTCCTCGCCTCTAATCTTCAAGCTATAGCCCAACCCTTTTGCTCGAGATGGCCAAGGACAACGACTGCAGCAAGCATCCCTAGAGCGAGGGCTCCAGCCATGGTGGCCAATGGCTGCTCCCTCGCTAGATGAGGACGGTGGGTGGCTCCCACTGGGTTTCAGTGGTGCACAGGTAAGATTCAGCACCGGCAGTTGTTGGACTTGCTTTTTGCTGCGATGCTAAGCATTACTCCTTGTTGTGTGTAGGCCCTCCCATCCTTCCGTGGCCACGGTAGCGATGGTGATGGCGGAGGTGCTGCAAGAGCAGCTCCTCACGTGGGAGGAGGTGCTGACTCAGAGGGAGGAGGCCCTCGCCGCATGGGAGGTTAAAGCCAGGATTGCCGAGAAGGCCCTGATCAAGGTCAGCGCCGACCTTGATGCTGAACGGGCAAAGACCGAAGCTACTTGTGAGGAGTACATCAACAAGATGCATGCACACACTGACCACGCCAAGCACACCCTCGGCCTTGACAAAATGCTAGGGGGAGAAGAAGGTCCAGCTTGATGAGAAGGAGCAGTACCTCGCTTTGTGGGAGGAGGCACTGACGGAGGCGTAGGCCTAGAGCCTCAACCCTGGGACAATTGGGAGGAGCTGATGGAGCTCATCGGGTTCTAGAGGCGCCTAGAGGAGGCCGAGGTGGCACACATTGCCAAGGCTAGGCAGCTGGCAGTCCTAGTGAGGGACATCTCCAAGGTCCTGGTGGACCTTGGTATGCCTCCTATCCTAGGGATCCCTCATGACCCGAGGAGGGCTAGTGTCATCTTGGAGGTGGTGGGCACTATCCTGGACTGCCTGTGGGAGGCTTATGTCTCCTGTGCTAGCCCCTAGGACTAGGCGTCGTTCGCTCCATCGCTGTCGCGCCCTCCAGCCATCTCGTTTTTCTTCTCTTCTTTTTTTTGTATGTATATATTTAGAAACCCAGGTTTCCCAATATCTTTGTGTTCCTAAGACCATATTCCCAATCCTTAGCAGCACAAGGATTCAGGTTGGGAGTGGGTCCCACTCTGGTTGATGTGTCCCCATCCGGGTCCCTAATTACAGCGAGTTGGGTACCCGGGACTTAGGTTAGGCACATAGCCTCACCGCCGGGGGGAGGGGTCAATCGTAGATCATCATGACCGCCTCCTCCCTAGGGAAGCGTGCCACACCCTTTTCCCCCGGGTCTCCCTCGGGGTTCTTGCCCTTGGAGAGAGCCCCAAAGGTCAAGAAGTTTTTCATCATGGTACAATCTTTGAGCTTGTGCTTGATGTAGTACATATGGTTCGGACAGGCCGATTCGAGAAGCTTCTCAAAATAGACTTTTGGCGGCCATGCCTGGCACTTGAAGTCGCACTCAACGACCATGACATACTCCTCGTCAGAAACATTTCTCGTCCTTATCATTGTCATCGCAGCTAGTAATGACAACAACCCACTGAGGGTGTCGCTTTTGTCCCTTTCTACGACCCTTGGTGCGCATGCCGGTGGCTTTTGATGGTGTGCCCGGCTACTGCCGAGGACCATTTTCCCATTGCCTAGAACAAAGACAACCCTAACTGCCTCATCGCCAGAGGCATGTCGGGTGGCAATATAGAGCAGCTCCTTCATGTTGTTTGGTTTATCACGGCCGAGATCATGCACTAAGATCTGGCAGCTTGTGCCGAACCGGAATGTCGAGATGACATCGGCGTCACCCACCTTCGAGAACTCATGGTATTTCTGGGAAAAGCGTCAAATATACTCCTGGAGGGATTCGCCTGGCTTCTGCCGATAGCTCTTTAGGTCCCAATGGTTACCAGGTTGCACATACGTGCCCCAAAAATTGCCCGTAAAGATATCCTTGAGATCCCCCCAACTGGCGATTATGTTTTTTGACAGGTGGTCCAACTAGGCCTTAGCCAAGTAGGCTAGGTAGATGGGGAGGAATTGGATGATGAATAGGTCATCGTCTGCCCCGTCCACCTTGCACACCAGGCGGTAGTCCTCCAGCCAGACAATGGGTTCGTCTTATAGTCATATTTGATGATGTTTCAGGAACTGCACATTACACACGTTGCTTCTGAATACCTTTGGCCCCAGTCCCTCAGGACTGAGGTTGTGTCCCTCTCAATCATCGCACCCACCGTGGCACGGGTTCTGCACACGGTGCTTGGACTGGGCATCCTTGTCCCCTGGGCAGGCCTGATGACATGCTTGGGGTTCCAAGCATCTGCTCGGATGTCTCAGCTGGACATGGACCAAAATCTGAGCCAGTGAGGATGCGATTCCTTCCATGGGGGGGGGGGGGTCCGTGGCACCCTTCTATCGGTCGGCTTTAGAGCAGCCCAGGCTTGAGATCGAGACCTCAGTCGGGCGCTAGAGGGAGCTTTTCGCTTGCTACATGGTGGTGATGCTGAGGATGTCTTTTAGTTGGTGGTACACTCTGTCCACCTCATCGGTGGAGGGTGTGGGCAAAGTGTCCAGAAGTGCAGCTACCGTGGCCACGTTCTGGCTGGCCCTGGCGAATACTGGATGCTACATCCCCTCGTGGTTGATGGCGGCGGCAACGTCCCTAGCCTGAGCCCCGGCTATTGTGAGGTCAACTGTTATGGTCTGCTCTGCCTCGAGTGCGGACTTGTAGTGATGTAGTTCAGTCAGTTGGGCCTTGAGGGCCGCTTGCTTGCTGATGAGCTTGCCTCATTGTTGCAAAGCTCTACGCTTGGCGTTGATCTACTGAGAGCGGGCTCGCAATTGTTGCCCCTCCTGATAAGCTCACTATTGCTCAGGAGGTAGCACGGTGTCTGGTTGTGGTACGGTAGTTTGCAGCGGGACCATCAAGATGCTTAGAGGTGCTAGAGTGCCCTCCAATGGTGGCTTGGTTGTGATGGGGACAGTTGGGTTCACCATGTTGCATTCTCGAGAGATGGGGAAGCCGGAGCTTCCGCCCCCTCCCCCCTCCTCCACTAGAGGTTGTGTCACCCTCGTCGACAAATTCCTCGAGAATGGTATGTAGTGACGGTGACCCACTGTGAACCATTCCCATGAATACGGTGCCTGAGTCATTCCCCTCGGGAGAGAGTCAGACTACCAAATGGTCGGTGATGAACTCCAAGCTCCCAAAGAGGATGGTTTCACCTAGGTTGAATCAAACACCGACTGGTGGTTGTCGTCGATGACAACAGTGGGTTTCAGTGAATGAAACATTCAGGGGAAATCACACGACAAATCCCCCTACCTGGCATGTCAACTGTTAGTGTTTTCTGTAAAGGCAATAAATAGGGTTTACAAGATCATGTGTTTCCAGTTCTGAGTTGGTCTCATGAATAAGAACACCGAGTATTTATCCTGGTTCAGGACCCTCTGCGGAGGTAATAGCCCTACATCCAGCGGATTGATATTGAGGACAACATGTGTTATAAAGGGTGAGCAAAGTGTTCCACCGGTTCGTGTGTGAAGGGGGTCTAGATGTTGTGCCACTATCAAAAGGATAGTGGCTTCTTTTATAGGTTGTCCTAGGGTCCCCTAACTATGGTAAAGTTTCCTTATAACTTGGGTTCAGTTACATGACGTGTGGGGCCCTAGGCTAAAATATCGTCTTCAAGGTCCAGGGGAGGCCGTTCGGCAATCATCTTTGACCCCAGGTCCTTCTGTGGCTGGAGCCTGTGATGCTTTCCTGTGGTGCCGCCATCTTGTCCTAGTTTGCTTGGTCGCCAAGCTTCCCCCGTGGGGAGTTATGTGGAGGGGTTACGCTGACACATGCACTGGCCTATGCATCGTAGCTATCCGGTAAGGGTACAGAGCCTTTTGACAGTCATCGTCCCATCCCATCTCTTTTTATAGGCCGGCACGACCTTGGACCGCCTTTTTTGTGGGGCGCGAGGCTCCCAGGAAGGGTTATCCATTCTGATGTTGACCGTCCGGTTCTCTAGTGTACCGGATCTTTTATGGGGAACACCGCTCTTATCAAGCAAACTTATACGATGTCAGAGTGATCATGGTGAATATGCTTGTTCTCGTGGTGGAGTTGCTATGTCAGGTGGTGACGGGATGGATTATAACACTCAAGTGCCTGTTGCCAGGCGTGTGAGGGCGACTGTGGTTATGCTTTGACTTGTCTGACATTAAATGACCTTGCTATCCGAGGACCATTGCTCTCGAGGCACTTGCCCGGTACATGGAAACCCCCGGGCGTGGCTACTGGGTGCCTGGGCGCATGCCAAGCCAGAGTATGACGATGAGTTAGATCAGGCTGACAGATGGTGAAATTCTGCCCGCCTGTGTCCATTGAGGTGGGATAAAAGGACTGATGCGGATTGTCCCTGAGTTTAGTTCTTTTAAGTTGGTATTCCCTCCCCTTCAGCCAGCAGTGGTAGCACCATATCCAGTATGAGGTATATGGTTCCCTAGCCGTTTGCCGCTAGAGGAAACTGGGTTGTATCCAGATTTGTTGGGCCGTAATTGATGGCCCGTAGTACCCGGGGTACAGAACCCTAACAAACTATAATGTACTGAAGAATCTCAAGTGATGTCATCAAACCATCTAGTAAAGTTACTTGCAACACTTGTAATTCATAGATAACATCAGATGAGACATCATGACAAAAAGTTTTTGCTAAACTAGTACAACACTTCCACAAATCAAGATCATCCAATGACTGGAGCCTGTCTGAGTTTAGTAAGAAACTAAACAGGTTTTCAAAAATGTTCATCTACTCAAATCAACTATTCAATGGACAAATTGTGATAGCAATCATGACAAAAATAAGTAATTATGATGAATAGATAACAGGAGAAACGATAATAATGATCAGATGTTTAAAGTAGTGTTGTGTGCTCTAGTTTTACGTGTGGAGGTATGTAGAACAAGCTAAAATTAAGAAAAGACAAATTATAATCACCAATATATGAAAAACAATGTAGCATGATTAGGGTGGAACATCCACCAAAGTGCTCATGTGTCTAGTTTCATCATCTTCTTGTTGACCATCATTTTTTCTAATGCGCTACTATGAAATTATTAGTAGATTATTCATTTCATTCTTTTACATATGATGTTTTTAGTTCAAAATAGAACTAACCATCATTGTATTTTATATAAAAAAGGAGGAAGTATTGGCAACCACTAAAATAGGTGTAACTAAAAGCAATTTTTAAATGTTTGCCTTGCTGATCTACAGAAACAAACAGTGCAAAATTATTGACGGTACAAAATATCTAAAATTCGCACTCCAAGAATTAGCTTGTAAAGAGGTTTACACACTAGTAAAAGAGTTGCCAAAAGTCTCATTCCTTAACATAAAAGCATGACCTAGCAGTTCTGCGGGAGCTAGTGGGCCCATAGCGGTGGCATCCAATAAAGAAGACGCACAGGCAGGGCATTTGCCACTCATTAGCGTCTCCAAACTGTCGGGTTTATTTTTTCATTGTATTGCTTTTGTCATGTTTATGATGATTTATTTGTTATTTATGTCCTTGGCCCCTAGACTCATGGGCCCTAGGAGGCCACCCCTCCTGCCTAGCCCCAAAGGCAGCCTGGTAGTGACTAAGGGTCTATTTGGTATAGCTTTTAGCTCCTGATTCTTGGACGAATCTATAGAATTGGTTCTTTTTTTTTGAAAAAATGATTGTGACAAAACCACCTCAAAAATAAGGGGCTTGTCTTACATGATCCAGATCGGGTGATCCTCGACAAAGCGATAATGCAGTAAACACACATACAAAACACACAAACTCAGAATTTCATTGAAAGCTATGTTATTACACTTTAGTTTAAAGATTACAAGGTTGAGAAGTAGAAAATGCTTCAAAAGATAGAACATATTTGCGGAAGCATTTAACTTGATGCCATAAGAGTATTCACCTCGGCCTAGAGGTGAAAACCTTCTTCGGCAACTCTACACCTGCGACAGGCCTCAGTATGTAATCTAGCATTTAGAAGCCTGAACTTCCCACTGACAGCCATCAATGGCATCGCCAGAAGAGAGGGAAGGAGAATGTGCACACCAAAGAGTTACAAAGCAAAGCTTGAGCGACTATGTTCAGCAAGACTGACTCGTCATGACCAAGCGATCACATTTCTAGACATGCAAAAGCTTCAAGCGATAAAGACTCAAGCCTACAGCAGTTAACTTTAAGCAATTTTAAGGAAGTTTTAGCCATGTTTAAGTAATTAACATCATGGTTTGCACCTATACTAAACATGCAATTGTAATCAAATAATTTTGATATTAATCAACTCATTGTCTACAAGTAGTCGATATCCATCTCATGATATAAGTATAACATTGTGGAAGTATGATTACTACGTTTGGACTCGACGAGCAAGCCTCACCCACATCTGAGGGTGTCATGGAGATTCAAATCAATAATACACCTTGCAAGGGAAACAACCTGACAACACGACACACGTGGTTCGGGAAGACACCACGAGTGGCAATAATTTACGACGATGACCAAAGAGTCGAGCCAAGCCCACCTTACCCTAGTGCACGTCTTTCACGCGATATCACACTCTAGGCTATCCGTGGGTGGCCCATGCACTATCCCTTCATTCATCCAAGAGGTATGATGGGGTATCGTCCAACTTAGCGACCAATGAAGCTACTAAGTTTGTGGGACCCCATAAATCCCATATGAACCAATACATAATCAATGCTTGTTCATTCGGACTCAACCGACCCAGGCCTTAATCGACACAGGCTGGGGCTACCACCTTTAGAGCTCTGAATTGACAACAGACCTCTCCTCGACCTTCCCATCCAGTATTCTTCACTTTCCCCTAGTTGCCCTGCCCGGTCTCATATTAAACCATTCTATCCACTAATCATGTTCTCAAAGGTTCCATTCACAAACCAGGGATATAAAAGCCTTAATATCGTGAGTGGAACCTGCCACTCGACTTCTATCGGAGTTCTATCCTCTATGCATAGCACTACTATCGAACTTCCACCACAATAGGATCTAAGTGATATACAAAGGGTATAATGCATTCTAGGGTTTCATCCAACTCCTATAACATAAATGCACAAGTCAATAATAACTTAAAGATAGTGGTAAAGCAAAAACCCTACAGGGGATGGTATGCACTGGTGCTTGCCTTTGCTTAGGAACCTTGTTAGCTTTCTTGCGCTTCATGAATGTTGACCCCCAAAAGCTCTTGACTTGACTCCTCTTGCTCAACATCGTAACAAAACCTAGAATAGAATGCAATGCATAGATTTAAAAGATTAATGATGAAGATTCAACAAGGAGGGGTAGTTTGGCATGGCTCTTAAGTTTTAGAGATTTAAAAATGATTAATCACTTTAGTTTACTCAATTTTGATCATTAACTCCTAAGGTTTAACTATCACTAAGCATAAAGGATGAGGGGGAGTAACTATTCAAATACCACTAATGGGAAAGCATGAAGGTGCTTTCTAAGTTTAGATTGGTTCTTAGGAGTGCATGGCAAAAATTTGGCATGACCAAGGTCACCACCTTTATTACTTAAGGTTCAAACTAACCAAGGTGAAAAGATGCCAAAACCTAGCAAATTTTCATGAACATGGGATGATATCATTTTTTGCCAAGATTGGCTGGATTAGATTAAACTTTGGTTCAAACTTTATAAATTTTGGAGCTCTAGATAATTAAATATGAATTATCCTTGAATTATCAAAGCTTTATTAATTATTTAATAATTAACCAAGGAATTAAATTATTTTATATTTTTATTCTAATGAATATATTTGAATTCAAGTTTCAAAGTTGGTTTGGAGATTTTATCGAATCAATTGAATTCGCTATTTATTTCATAAGCTTGCAAAAAATTGAATTTGATTCAAACCATTCTGAAGGGAAATAGAGAAATCTCACTGTTCATGCTGGGCCACATCTGGCCGGCCCAACATGAGCTAGGTTGCCAGCCCACAGGTGTAGCAGGGGAGGGGCAACCTCCACGGTGCTTGGGCGACGATGGCCAGCCGAATTCGGTGGTGGTCGGCGATGAGGTTGGGTAGGGGCGGTGGCTAGAGCACTAAGGGGCGATGAGGTTGGGTTGAGGCATCAGGGAGGAAGCTGCTCACCGGAAATGCCCGCCCACGGCAGTGGCGGGTCGACGGACGGGAACCGGCGGCACTGGCTCAAACAAGTGGTCGATGCAGGTGGCGATTGAGTCAAAGAGCACCAGGGAGCCGGTGCGGAGCTCACGGAGGTTGAAGGCCGCCAAATTGTGGCCGGAGGCGAGCTGTCGATGTGGAGGCCCTCACGGTGAAGGTAGACGGTGGCTTGGGGTGCTCTGATGGTTCAGAGATGGCGCGCTCGATCCTGTGGATGGTGCTCCGTCGAGGAGGAACCCCTGCACTTGCTCACGAGGAGAATGAACGGTTGAGGCATGCAAGCAGCAGTGGCACCGATGGGGACGAAAATAGGGGAAAGGCTCACCGGACGGCGTGGTTGGTGTGGAGGCGTGGACCCGGCTTCGAGCATGGAGTAGCGAGGTCTCCGGTGACGGTTGAGGATGGCTGGACGCTCGTCGGTGAAGGACAGTGGCTCGGCGACAACACGTGAAGTAGTGCAGCGCGGTGGGAGCTCGGTGGCCGTCTTTGTGAAGAGGTGAAAGGCAGTGGGACTTCACCTCAGCACTGGCCCTACAGAGGATAAGGCAGGGCTTTGTCGGCGTACATGGGCGGCGTGATCCTGTGGGCGCCGGTAGGAATCAGTGGGTGGCGTGGTCGGCCTCAGTCCGGTGGTGATGGTCTAGTCGGGGTGCATCTGGCACACATGACACTGAACACCATTGGCGTGGGCCTTGGGCCGCTTCACACCGAGTGGGCTGGGCTCGTTAACCCTTTTCCTTTATTCCGAGTATTTTTCCAGTTGAATTCAAATGACCAAAATTTCCAAAATACAAAATATGAACTTCCTAATGGCCATAAATTTCCAAACATGTCATGATTGTAGATCAATTCAAATGGAACAGGTTTCCATTTTGGCCCACCTTCCAATTCGCTCTGGATTTTGAACTATTATTTCCAGAACAAATTCCAATTTGAATATTGTTTGAATTTTATATGGGTTCAAACATTTTGGGAAAAACCCCATCAATTCACCAAAATTCTTTCCTGGCATTATCTTCAATATTGTAAATTTATATTGACTCACTTGCATTCAAAATTTTAATGTTCCTTTATAAGTGGCAAATAGGACTTATGAAGGAAAAAGAGTTCAAATTTGAATTTGAAACACCTTTGAACTGTGTTTAGAGCTACTGTAGTAAACATTGTAGAAACACTTTAGAGCTATTGTAGTTGTACTGTACCTACTATAGTAACACCAGGGGTGTTACAGAGAACACAATACGTTTATTCAAATCTACATATTACATGCAACCTCATGATTGGAAGCAGAGGAGCTCTTTAATGACTGTAGAATATATTGTGAAATCTTAGCAACCATGTATGCACTCCAGAGCTCTATCAATGTTGTAGAGCAAGAAAAATAAGCAAATGATCACACCTTGCCTGAAGGGGAAGGCATATGTAGAAAACAGAATAATATTCACAAATATGAAAGGTGTACATGTAATGTCAAGCCAAATAGATAATGAGTCATTCAATCAAATAGGTGATAAGCATATTCAATATGAAGCAACTGAGCTAAGAATATATATATATATATATATATAATCCTTGGTTCTGATGGAAACCTTTAATTTACATATCCACTACTGGCCCCAATATAAAGAAGATCGAGCATTCACATTTCACATCATTGTTGCCCCTTCACTGTTCAATTCAAAATAGAACTGAATAAGTATTCACATTCATCACACTAATACTGAACAAATAGAAAATAGTACAAGGATTAAATCTGAGATAGCGAAGGAGCCAATAGGCACTGTAAAAATTAATGGTGAAGTAGCCTCACCTATCTCCCAAGTTTCAGCTAAGTTAGTGCCTTTAGAGTGATCATCAAATACAAGAATGGTTAACGACCAATAACCTGCAAGGAATATGATTCATTATTTAGTACCATAACCAAACCAAGCGCCCGCATCCTGATTAGGAAAACTACATGACATTATTAATACTCTGAAGATATAACTCAAAATAACCACAAGACATAGCTAAAAAGAATTGATCACTCCTATAAATAGAATGATTCTTCTTTAATATTTTCATTGCTCATCATACATTGTGTCAGTGTGATATTGAACTAATCATTACAAGGGGACATGAGATGCCTCTACCCATAAGAAATTATGACCTTAGTTAGTATACCTGTTAGCTTTAATCGATGACATAAGCACTCGGCAACCCAGACCAACAACAAAAGTTTTATATATGAACCTCTTCAGCCTTCTTTGGGATGATGTCTGACAACATAAGCACTAAGCAACCTAGACGAACAAAAAATTTGTTAGGTTCATATACCAGAATGGCCTAAGCCCTACAAACACCCTTGTGAATAATGATTGCATGTGTGACTAACAATTTGGGGTCCAGGCATCTTGCTTGGTGTTGTCCATGGTATTGTGGAGGCTCCGTTCAGGTGGTACACAGAGCAAGGAATGGATGAATAGTCACCTTACAAAAACACTGTAGAGGCATCATCGGAATTATCTCAAAAACCATCTCAATGAAGGTACGCAATCATCCATCTTTCATGTTCATGGCAGTCGCCTCTAGTCTTTTTCCTTTTATAGAGTGTGATCTCACATTCTATGCATTTCCAGGGGATGCTTGAAGTGTACAACTCTTTGTCTGAGGAAGGCAAAAAGGAGTTAAGAAATTTAAGCTAGTATACACATTTCATAGTTTCTTAACAAGCAAATCCATAAACAGATGAATTCACAGACTTATAATAGAGCTACAAAGTAAGAGTCCACAGAGTATAATATATTACTTTGTTTGTTTATGTATAATATATCAAATTTAATCGCGTGAGTCATGAGATTATACCTGTCGATGAGAACCAACAAATTTAACCCATGATTGGGCTGGTGACACTTTTTCAACTTTATGAAATCCACTTTCTGCAGAGTAAAAAGAGAACATCACACAATATAAATGTTGAACTCAATGATGCTCAAAGCATGATCTGCTCTATATTACTCGATCCTAGCTGTTTGCATTTGACACAATTCTGCAGTGCTGCAAAAATTATCCAATATAATAAGATGTAGAGATTATTTACAAATTCAAGAACATTATTCTGTTATGTCTTTCAGAAGAGAGATGACATATAGTTAGTAAAGAAGATACCTTAAATATTACAACAAACTATAAGCAAAATGCTTCCATG
>VSTD030002172.1:0-12128 GCA_008808055.3 Sporobolus alterniflorus
CTAAATAAAGATCTTCAAATAACTTACATGTTCCAGATAGTTCAACAATGTTCTATCATCTTCAGAGACACCTTTGCCGCTAACCAGAACGTCGACACCAACATTTTGAACACCTAATACAAGCAACATAAAAAATTAGAATATTATTTAACAAAAAACATGCAAAAAGAGCTACTAATCAACCCATAGCGATGGCAGTAATAACATCTAGAATTGAAGTTGTGCCAATATCGAGAGGTGCAGTGATTTGCAATGGAGCTTCAGGCTCAAGCCTCGGCACGGAGCCAGGCAGCGAGGCCCAGGAAGATTGACTGTGAGGCTCTGACCTTGACACAATTTCGGTCGTCAAATCCTGAGCCGATCGACTGTGCAGCGACGACTCTTGAGATTCTTCCAAGGACGCCACCGCCATGGCTCCACTAGCAGGAATGCGACGTTTATAGATGGGTATCACCGTTTTCTTCACACTGGTTGTGCCCTTGGAACCAGAGGCACCAACAGGAACCTTAGAGCTCAACGCTCCGACAGGAACACGTGTGGTAGTCGTCGTCGTTGCCGGGCGCGCCATGATTTTCTTGCTCTGTTTCAATGGCCTAGCCGAAACCACCTCCGTAACAGACGATCGCTTTAGACTAGCCTTTCCCCGTGAAGGAGCAACCTTCACGGCCTCCATTTTCTTCTTCCCTGCCACCTTCGGGCATTTGCTCAGGTTCTTCCCAGCGGCGTCAAGTTTCCTTTTCCTCACAGCCTCGGTAAATTCCTCAGTACCGAGCACGGGACGAGGCCCATAGGTCACCCCAACAAGCTCAAAAACGTGGTTCAATCAACCTCTGTTGTGCACGTGAGCAAGGCGAGCATCATGCTCCGGCTTAGTGTAGCTACCAACAATACCTTCTGCTTCCAGTTCAACCCTCACCAAAAACTGAACATCATCCTCATTATCATCCTTGCGAATGTCTATGAATTTCGGCAGCGACACCTTCAACTTAGAGACCAGCGTTGTGCGTGTGGCTACTTTGTCGAAGCTGATAGTAGTAGCTAGTGGATACATGTCGCAAGCTATGAATTCCTCCATGGCATCCTGACCTCCAATAAATTTAGTTGCCTGGATGAAGGCAATGTCCCTCGAGTCATCATCAGCATAGTCGAAGGGGGCCTCCGTCTGAAACTCCAAGCTACACATATACGAGCGCATGATATGCATGATTTCCCTCCTTGCACACACAGGTGTTTAGGCACCTTGTAGTAAAACCAAGCCTTCATGCATCCAGCTGACCATTTGTTTGTGATCGCCGGAGTTAGATTCGCTTCGCTGCCCCGCCTACCATGAAAGTTTATGCAGCTGAACTACTGTCACTTTTCACCTCCGTCAACCTCAACCTTCTTCAGTTGATAATGTAGCTCATAGCACTTCACCAAACCATCACTGTTTGGTTTTCCACTGAAGCTCATCACAGCCCAGAAATATTTAGAAAACTGAGCAAAAACATTTAGCGTAAGCTGGTGAATTTGTATATGAAACTTAACCAGAATATCGGTCAGGACTGGGTGTGGCAGCATCAGAAGACCTGCGATAAAAAATTCCTCAAACACGACAGCTTCATTGGCTGCTAGTTCCGGAATGACTTCCTCCCCCGGCTCGTGTGCAGAGCCTTCGGCAAAATATCCCAGAGCCTCCAGCTGTCGGATGCGGCCAACGGTTATGATCGAGGGCCCAAAGTCATAGCTCCGCGTAGATTCATGTGGATCCATGGCCCCACATTCTTCATCTTGATCACCAGTGTCATCTCTGGATCGATCACTGGTGCGTCCTTCGAAGGACGAGTCGGTTGTAGCAACCTCCAGTCGAGGCACCTTTGCCTCACCGCCTATAGCCTTTTCAAGAACTGGAGAGTGCTCGTCCGCCATTGCTTAAAATAGCAAAAAGTCAAAGCACAAAAGTAGCAGCGAAAGTGTGAGAGTGAGGGCATGAGAAATAGAGTCAAGGGCTGAGAAAAGCAAATGAGGCGTAAAATCACATTCACACCGGATGGCTATATATAGGAAGTGGTAAAAATGGCCTCGGTAATCACGCCGCGTTGCGTGCGTGCACAGTAAATGGGCACAAATCAAAAAGGCCGGTTGGGCCAAGGTTCAAGAGCAGCCCAAGTAGCTCTACACCATGACCTTCGTACCTCCTCGCTGAAGCGGACCGTGGATTCCAGTAACCAGGCGTTCGAAGGCGAGGGTGATGCTTTTCAATAGCGAAGTAGAGAACGCTTGATCACTGAGACCCTCATCAGTGCTTACAAAGCGAAGGTTCAATCCCAAAGAGATAGGGTGATACTTTTTAGGGAATCTCCTTGCAGTGTAGGATTGCTACTGTTGGGGATGCGGGCCGGTGGTCACGGAGATCCCCGAGCCAGAGCATCACCCTCTGAAGTGAACCATAGAGAACCTTCAATTTATGATGATACCTACGACACACATTCACATTTTTTGCAGGGGAAGTTGGCTACACGACGAAGCTACGGCCTAGTCAGGGTCAGGGTCGGGGCGGAGCCGGATTGGACGGAGGACTCTCGATGTGAAGGTAGATCACGTCGAAGGTTACCTCCACACAAGAGGCCCCAAGACGGTGATGGATGGCGCTGAAGGTCATCAGTGCACCGGAGGTCCCTGTCTCTGGCGTCGCAGCACAGTGGACACGCGTCACGTCCCCATTGGTGGGGAATGCAAATATTTGTAAATCATAAAGGACTGTAATGATCCCGTGACTACATAGTGATATGCTAAGGTTTGTAAATGGGGGCATTATGAATATTGTAATGACCATGTATAACTACCCCTATAAATAGACCCTAGGTGCACATTGATGGAACACCTGAGGGCAGTTATTGTTAGCCATTACTGTTTTCTCCCGCGCATCCTGCACCTTCACATCTCATCACCCATCTTCATGTTTGGAGATAAATAGCCCTTGACTTTTTGCCCCAACACGAAGCAACAACATTTGAATATTTATTTTATTTAAAAAATTAAAATTACTAGATATTTCCGTTGATCCCAGGACACTCCCTGGCAGCGATTGTGTGCCTTTGGTGTGCTTTGTGTGCCCAAGTTCTCATGGGAAGAAAAAACAGACCGAGCTGAAGAGGAGGTAAGGATGTTAGTGAAATGATAGTTTGGTTGATCCATGTTGCTATGAAGATGGATGTGAGGAGCTTCGTACCTGATGATACCATAAATATCTGTTCGAGCCAGGGGCCCATTAGCTACGATGACCTATGAGGCTCGACGTGATTTAAGTAAGAGTTCTGACCAGGTGCATATTTGTGTGAGTTGTATCAAAGTCAAAAATCTATCGTGTTTATGAGGCGATTCTTCAGACTATAAAAGTAGCAGCCCGCAATCTTTCTATGACATCGAAGTTATTGGCTAGAAATAACATAATAATACAGCAAGACTAGGCATAGGGTTATTACTCTTCGAAGGGTCCGAACCAAGATGAACTTGCTATATTCTTGCCTTAAGATTGATCTTGCATCGTCATGCTTTCCTCGATCCTACTGCAAATATCTGACGACGATACGTCGATAGAGGTGCTGCAGGTAGGGGTGAGCGCTCAAGATCTGTCTAGGTAGTCCATGGCTCCTTGGATATTCAACATCAAATTCCCATACAACACTCAGTTCATCTTCGGATCCCTGATGTTCACCGCCGGGGATGATGGAAACATGGAGTTATTGACTCAGGGGCCAGCGCCAAGACATCTCACGCTGATATATGGAGTGTCTCCATACTACCCGGCCAATCCATCTACATCAGGTAGGGCATGCTCAGGATTGAATCCTTTGTAGGGCTGTACTATCTCTCTGCCATGACATCCCAGGGACGCCTGATCAGGAAAACTATCCTCCAGCCTTCGGCTGGAGCATTGAGCTCCTCATCATCGGGAGAAACTCATGATCCGAATTCCGCTGAAGACTACCCTGAGATTGGGGGCAGTGCTTGCTGGAACCCTGCCATTTAAGCCTACCGCATCAAC
Organism: Sporobolus alterniflorus; assembly: GCA_008808055.3. NCBI lineage: Eukaryota > Viridiplantae > Streptophyta > Magnoliopsida > Poales > Poaceae > Sporobolus > Sporobolus alterniflorus. Next base: position 4,028 of record VSTD030002172.1, read on the forward strand.
ATGGTGGGCCCAGCCAGGGGCAATTCTCAGAACAGCTCCAGCAAGTATCCAATCATTGGAGGATTTGAAGCGTCTGATGCGTGGACCCCCAGCACCAATATTGTTCAGTATCTAAACCTAGACTTCAATACAGCGAGACTCCAGAGAATCATGGAGTCAATGTAGTGGATGGTTCCACCGGACTCTCCACTCACCACCTTGGCCCAGCAAGGGGTTGAGGCAGCAGGCAACGTCGTCGCAGTGACCCCAATGGCTGGAAACTATTGGGGGTGAGCCCTCTGGTGGTAATCGATTGAATGATCAGGCAAAAATAGGCTGAAGTGAAGCAACATCTTCAGCCAGCGATAATAGGCATCTGGTCGACAATGACGCACATCAGCGGATAACTCACCGCTGATAGCGAGAATATGGTCGTGATCACGATGACCTCTGCATTATCATCTACGTCAGAAGGCATCTTCAGGCAAGGTCGCTGACCCCTCCACGATGCTCTCCAGAACGAGCTTCCACACCATTGGGGAGGGGCAATTTCCATGCCCTGGCACCATCACTCAGGCAGGCCGCCTGGCTTGACAAGTTCAAGCTTGGGCTGATCGACAAAGATGACAGTTCCAGCAACCTTGAAGAATTCATCCAGGTGTACTAAGTGGTCATTGAAGCTGCAGGAGGTGACGATCGGGTAAAGGCCAACAATCTACTCACGACATTGTCTGACGAGGCTAGATCTTGACTCATCATCTTGTCTGACGCAATCGAGCAAGATCTGATGGTAATCGATGAGCTAGATCAGGAGCCATCGTATGATTGGATGAACCCGATCAAGATGTTCCTGGAAAATCAGCCACCATCGGATGACAACGCTGAAGTTGAATGTATCACACGCAAGTCCAAGCAGTACCATCTGATTGATTGGATATTATTTCAACGAGGCACCAACGGTATGATGATGGAGTGTATCTCCAGAGAGGAAGGCATTCAGTTGCTCTAGGATATTCACAACGGCATATGTGGATCACACTCATCATGGTGTTCCATCATCGGGAAAGCCTTTAGACATGGTTTCTACTGGTCCACAACCAAGGATGAGGTGATGGAGATTGTCACCAAATATAGGGATTGTCAGTTTTTCTAGAAGCAAACTACGAAGCATGCAAATCCTCTTTAGCCTATCGATCTCTCTTGGCCTTTCGCAATATAGGGAATCGACATTATGGGTGTTTTGCCCAGGGCACTAGGAGGATTCAGATTCTTATTTGTTGCTAGAGACATGTTTACCAAGTGGATGGAAGCTATGTCAGCAGTAAACATCATGCAAGAAGCAGCAGTCAAGTTCCTACAGAGTATCATATACAGGTTTGATGTACCCAAGTGGGTCCTCACAGATAATGGAACTTAGTTCAAAGGAGCAAAATTCACAAGATGTTCTTCAGAATTTGGTATCAAGCATCAGCCACCATCAGCAGCACATCTTTAGACGAACAGGCAAGTCGAGCGAGCAAACATATTAATTCTGCAAGGAATGAAGACAAGAATGTTCAGCGATCTGGAAGCAAACGGGAAGAATTGGGACAAGGAGCTACCCCAAGTACTTTGGGCTCTCTAGACCAATATCAACAGAGCAACCAGAGATACTCCTTTCCACTTAGTTTATGGAGCAGATGTAGTGCTGGCACCAGAAATATTTCTTGAATCAGCTTGGGTGTCACAGTTTAATGAAGAAGATCACGCTAAAGCAAGGGAGATCAATAGCAATGTCTTAGAAGAAAAGCACAACAAGGCGCTAGCTAATGTGCGAAAGTATCAAGGACCCCTGAAGCGCTACTACAACAAAAGTGTTGTCCCAAAAGAGCTCGAAATCAGGGATCTAGTGCTAAATAAGGATATCCGTGTAACACCCCTACTTTTTACTATAACCAGAAATGTATATTCTATAGTGCTCCATCTTGTAATAGCAGCGGATCTTTGGAAATGGGACTTGGTTTAGCTGAATTCAAATTCAAACACTCTTTTCATTTTGTTTCAAACCAAGTCCAAGGATGGCTTGTATGGAAACTTCAGATTTCTGCATGCAACCATGCCAACCTAAATTCACAATCTAGAAGGTCAAGGCAAATAAGAATTTTGAGGAATTTATCAGATTTTTCCAAACCAGTTTGAACCCCCAATAAATATGGCCCAAATTCAAAAGCAGTTTTGCTTCCAGGAATTTTAGTTCAAATTCTGTTTCGAATTTGAACTTGTGTCCACAAGGAACATTGTTCCTTATCTTCCATTCTATCAAATTGCAAAGTTTGGTAAATTGTGGAGCACGAGAAGGGTGGTTTTCATAATTTACAAATTTGGGTCAGTTTTGAAAATAGGAAAGCGTTTGGTTTAATGAATTGGGCCTGACCCAGTGGAACAGTGGCCCGGGTCAGCTTCAAACCGACCATGCTGCACGTGAGTCAGACCGGGACAAGGGAGCAGCTCCGCGCCACGTTCCCGCTGGACTGGCAAGCCGTCGGCCGTCCGACGCTGATATGCGGCACCGGGAACACTTCCTCGCTCTCTCTTCCGACTATAATGAGGAAAATGCTAGCTGAAGCTTCCTTCTTTTCACCGTTTTCCCCATCGCTGAGGTAAGCTACCACCGCCCACTCGCTGCCGGCTAGCTGCCGTTTGGCTCCGCCATTGGGTGATTCCTCGTTCACAGGTAATCCCCACTCCTTCATGCAAATCACACAGGTGAGTTCCGCCACCGCCCGTGAGCTCTCTCCTCCATTCTTCTCATCATCAGCTAGGCCTTGCATAATCTCCGCTACACTTGTGTGTAGCTCAGAAGCTAGGCTAGGAGCACCTTCCCCGACTTAACCGTTGTTTCCACCCTCGATGCCGTCGGTTGCCGCCGCTCTGACCGCCTTGCCAGTGAGACCCCTATTTCCGGCCACCCCTTCTAGGTTTAGGTGTTGTGGCCCGTAGCTGGATCCATGAGGATGGCAGAGGGGAAAACCTTGTCGCCACTTGAGCTCCGGTGACGCGCCGCGAGATCACCAAACTGAGTGCACTAGCCACGCTCTGCGCGGTGACCACGTGCCGGACGTGCTCTCGCCGTGCACCGATGGCATGGGTCGTCCAAAGGCCACCGCCTTGGGCCAGCTAGCTGGGCTTCGGCCCAGTAGGCCACTATGGCCATGGGCTGCAGTGAAGCCCAGGGGAATAGTGGATTTTTCCATTTTCCTTGAATTATTCAAATGGAGTTCAAATCAAATTCGGTTTGAGTTTGCATTTATCTCAATTTTGTTCAAACTTGAGAACTAGATGATTTTGATTCAAGGTTATGAATTCAAGTAGGAAATCTGAGTTAGGATTTCAAATTCAACTAAAATTTGGTTAAACCATTTAGAAAATACTCATAGGCTTATAAATTCATTTAGAAATTCATAGTAAATTCTTTGGGTCTCCAAAAATTATGAATCTTGGACCAAAATTCATAATATTACCCCACATCATGGTATGTAGCTGAGTCTTCCTGTTGATGACATGTCATGAGGTTTAAGAATTTCCTTTCCCTTAGTGGAGAGTTGAGACTTGTTCACATGCAAAAATTTGCATGTCATGAATCCAAATTGCCATGGGTCTTACTTCAATACATTGCAGATCAATATGAGTTTTCGTGCCATAGAATGTATGGTGATTAGCATGGGCAGCACCCATTAGCTTATGTAAGTTAGTTTGGTTAAGTAATAGGAGTTCATGAAGGAAATGTCTAATTTATCTCTTTAATCAACCTAAAAGATAGTAAGCCGTCTTGCTAAGCTATTTTAGTTCTCCTTGTCTCTTAATGCAAATGTTCATTCATATCCTTGTGTATAGGTTCTAACACCACTTGTGCTTAAGGAGCTCTTGGGGGACAACACTCGCCAAGCCGCGCCGAGACTAACTCTCCTTCCCTTGAGCAAGGCAAGCACTAATTGCATAACCTTCTATAGGGTTTTGCTTTGCAATCTTTACTTTATGCAATGATTGTGCATTTATGTATAGAAATTCTATGAAAATTTAGTTTGCATTAAGGAAACCCTTGCAAGTATACCTTGTTAACCCCACGATGGATTAGAATGATAGAATGTCTATGCTTAGTAATATAGGCCGTCGATAGAAGCCGAGTGGTTGATAACCACTCACGATACACCCCTTCTCATGATGGTGGTTCTATGTAGATTATGATAGCAATGGGTCCTTGATGGCTTTATGTGAGACCGGGTGGGGCAACTAGAGGAAAGTGAAGAATACCGTATGTGAAGGAGTGAGAATGGTCTATTTTCATATTCGGAGCTCTGAAGGTGGTAGCCCCCACCTGTGTCAATTAAGGACCGCATCAGTTAGGCCCCCTATAACAAGCATTGATTATGTACTGATGCATACGGGCTATATGGGTCCCCGCAAACCTAGTTGCTTTGACGGTCGTCGAGTTGAATGATAACCTACCTCACTTCATGGATGATTAGAAGGGATAGTGTTCGGGCCACCCACGAACTACCCGGTGAGGTTTTCACATGGAAGACGACACTAGGGTGAGGTAGGACCCGGCCTAACTCTTTGATAGTCAGCGTGAAAGATGGCCACTCGTGTTGCCTTCGTGGCTGATGTGTGTCGTGTTGTCAGGTTATTTCCCTTGCAAGGTGACTATTGATTTGAATCTCCATGACACCCTCGGATATGGGTGAAGCTTGTTCTCTGAGCATCAAACATAGACATGAGAAGTGTATGATTGATATGAGGATCCTTAGATGATGTTGACTACTTTGTAGTCATGACATGATGCCATATCATTTATTGCATGAGTTGCCTTTGCATGCTTAGCATAGGTTGCTAATCAACATAACTTGGCTAATAATCCTTCTTAAAAATGATTAGTAATAGCTGCTAGTAGGCTTGAGTCCGCACCACTTTTGAAGCCTTTGCATATCTAGAATTCGTGGCCTTCGGGTCACAACAGATAAGTCTTGTTGAGTATAGTCGCTCAAGCTTTGCTCTTGTTCTTTTATCCTGTGTACAGGTGACGATCTTTCTCCTTCTTCTTTCAATAATGCCAACAAGGGTTGTCAGTGGGAGGTCCAGACCGATGAGGACTGGGTCCCCTACTGGGACTCACAGGCGTAGGTCGTCCGATGGAGCCCACTCCCTTCTAGGGCAAAGGGCATGTGCTTGACGTGAGAGAAACTGCTTCCGCAAAAACTCTGTTCTATCTTTTGAAGCACTCTTTTTGCTTCAACTTATGTAAACTTAATACATGGCACTGAAACTGTAATAACTATTTTATAACTTAAATAACATGATATTGCATGCTTAAGTGTTGTGTTTACGCATTCTCGCTTCACCAAGAATCCCCCGATATGATCTTGGGAGATGAACCCCTCATTTCTAAGGTGGTTCTATCACAGTTGGTATTCAGAGCAAGATTGGGATTAAACACACACTAAGGCATCTAAAAATCACAACAATGTTGTTGGAGAGGAACAGTTGCCCATATAAGGACTATGATAGTGTCTTTAGGTGGCAAGCTAAGTTATGTGTTCCTTTATGCAACTATGGATTTGCTTCAATGAAGATATGGGGTGATTTTGGTGTGTTATCCTTCTTTCTTGTTTATGAAGATGAATATGGTTGTTTGTGGCTTTTGTAGAACTATTAGGGCTTGTGGATGCATTCTTTCATTATTTATGAGATTATTTTGGTTGTTTGTGCTTAGCTGTAGGACATTGAAGTGGGTATGCAAGTACTGGTCCGCTAGGGGCATGAGTGGGCACAAAAGTGCTGGACCCCTAAGGGCATGTGTGAAAGTTGCTTACTGTTGTGATCCATCTTCTGCAGGTACACTAACTTACGTTAAATCATTAGTAACGTATGTTGAGAGCGTTTTACCACCGTGTTTGAACAATTCGCAATAGCGGATTGTTGCCTTTGTTTTGGTGAGAACGATTAGGCCGAGGTTGCAGTGCATCAAGTCACCTAATAAACCAAGCTTAATAACAAGCTTACCGAGTCATAATCTTATCGTTATCCATAAATGTGCCAAAAGCTTCAACCTGTTCGATAACCCGATTTTCCAGCAAACCGCTAACTCGCATGTGGCTGTACTGAAATGGCCATAACTGTGTCTGTTGACGTCAGAAACGTGTATTTGAGTAGGCGTCGGAAAGCTGAGCAAGTGATCTTCAGATCTTTTATGTAGACCCCGGCCAGTTTCACCAATCTTGTGGCCCAAAAACCTGACCAAGCACCTGTATACCAGTCTGTCCAGAATCTGTCTAACACTGAATTCTGACTTCAAAAATCTGTACCGACCAAACCATATGTCAAAACAGGTCATATGAGTAACCACAAGAAATATGAGTTCGTTAATGACATTTTTCATATACAAAGTTTCTGGAGAGGTCATGGCGACATTTTGCCAAAGGCCTGATTCACACAGGAAGGTCAAGTCTGCCCAGAAATTCTGTTTCAGCAAACGGTTGAGTTTCCGACAGCCGTAACTCATAAATCGCTAACTGTTTGGAGCCATTTTATGGACCATCAGAAAGATAATATAGTTGGCTACCGTAATGGTATTCAGAGATTTTGGAGTTTCGGCCAATCCAAAGCCCAAAAGTTAAGATCCATTTTGCCGCTGTTCTGTCTAGAAACAGAATTCAGCAATGACATCGGTCGTCAAAATTCTGTAACTTCTAAACTACTTAGCGAATGGAGTCGTATGAGTAATGGTTAGAAAGATGGGAGAGTTTCCCAACTTTGTGGTGTTCAACTCCATTACAGAATCCTTTGGGAACAGTTCCATTTTTGCTTTTTCCTTACTGCTATTCACATTATACAGATTTCTGTACTTACTTTCCGAATGTGATTAACTTGCGGTTAGTAATGCTTTCTTGGCTGTGTTTTCAGATGAAAATGAACGACTACCCCGACATCAGCATCGCTAAGGATGGGAGGTTGTGTTCCATAGGCCAGCATCGCCCGGGGTTCCCGCGAGTGCTATACGACGCACTCCTCCACCTCGGATACAATAGGGATGTTCCAGTCTACCGTGCTCGCATATCCATGGCTCATAGCATGAAGCAGTGCGAGGTCAGCGTGACCATCCCTCTCAACCCAACAGAACCGAGGATGGCAACTATCATCGGGGTCGAGCTAGACGACACCGTCGAGCAGATGGCACAAGTCGCCCTCACTTCCTTGTGTGGGAGTCACCTTGCTGACACCACCGCGATACCAATCACGCTCTTTCCTGTTTGCTATTGGGGAGACCCCATGTGGCAGTAGCGCCTTGAGGCCATATCCGACCCTGAGGGTCCTCACTTCCATGCAGGCCTGGCTGCAATGGCCGAGTATGCTCAATACTCATTTGACCTACAGCACAACACCGCCAGGACTGTCATCCAGCAGCGCCTGTGTATGGCTGCTTATGAAGAGCACCACATTACCATCTCACACGAGCTCGCGCAACTGAAGTCTAAGAATGACCTTCTCCATGGTGGTACAATTCCTCTTTTAGACTAGGACTGAGAGTTGAAGGTCACGTACCATCGCCTCAGTGAGGCCGAGCACGTGTGGCACTACATTCATTAGCAGCTTGACACGCCGCGTGAGCTAGTGGACGAGCGCACTCACGCGATCATACACCTTGAGCATGCCAATGAGCAGTAGGACCACGAGCTTGAGGAGAGGGCAGTGGTGATTGCCTCTCTTGGGCAGTAGGTTCACGCTTCAGCTTTAGGTGCCACCTGCACCTGCATCACCCGTTGTTGAGCCTGATGCCGTGTCGGATGTCGATGAAATGTAGGTTGTGAGACATGTCTGGATGTGGCATAGTTTGACCTTTTGTTATTTTGAGTGGGTAGGTTAGGCTAGCAAGTAGCTTGATAGCTTGTAACCTTAGATTTAGCCCATGGCGTGGGAACAAGATTCTCATGCTCCTTTTGTTTTTGGTAGGCGGGTTATGTTTAGCCACTTGTACAAATGTCATGTGACATCTTTTGTAAATCTTATAAGAACTAAGATGATGAATGAAAATGGATGTTACCTTTGTAAATGTAATTGTCAAAATTTTCATATTGTATTTACCTTC